>CALYDF020001443.1:0-25011 GCA_944474145.2 Dicrocoelium dendriticum
TAGTTTTCGAATTGGAACGACACATTGATGTTGTTCCCTGATTGTTTGTAGCCACTGTAGGCATTACGGATTTGAGTACATTGTTGCAAGCATTTGTTGTACAACTATTCCGTGCTTCCTTAGTTGTAGACATCAGTGTCTGAAGGATAAAACTTAAATTTTCTTAAGACAAATAGAGCTGCTTGGATGGGCAGGAATGTGAAAAAATTTGACGGTTGACTTAATTAGAACAAAAGCACTGTTCTAGATTTAATTATCTGCTTTTTAGCTTTCATTCAATTCGGGATGGCTCGGCGGCGTTGCTCACAATATATATGCATAATATGAATGGAAAGGTATTTCAACGAACGAGCCGTTGGTAATTCTCGTCAACGCATATGTTTATGTCGGTCTTTACGGGAGATTACGCAGTTAACACGGAGAGTATGTACGAGATAGTCATTATAATAGACAAACGTAGGAATCAAATTACAGATAATGGGATTCGCACAACTACAGTTGTCAACCGACGCATGCGGTGTGTTAACGCGGCTATTCATCTATGTTTGGTGGAATTTATATGGTGATACTAATTGTTCAGGTCGGTTTGGTTAAATTTTCCCGAGATAAAAGTTTTCTCGCTAAACATATGAATAATAAGCTGAACATTCTGAGTTTGAAACCAATAGATTTCTGACATCTGATCATTTGTCGTTTCTTTCTATCCTCCGAGTTGCACTCGCAACCGCGTGGTGTACTATTTGATCAAAAGCAGTCTTATTGCATTCCCATTGTAGTCGTAAGAACTGTCGCTAAATCGTAACACACCATCTGTCGTTTGATGTACGCACATGGTGATAAAGAAATGGACTCAGGGTGGAATGGTTCTATTTACTAATCACAGACGCCAAGCTGTTGCACAAAGCAGTAGCTTAAGATTGTTACCCAGTTTCCAGACGACTCCATCTGCTTTGAAGCAAGGCACCAGAAGATGAGGAGCCGATGTTTGCGGATAAGATGCAGCATCTGTCTATCCAACCGTTATTGGTACAATTGGCCTATGGTATGTGAACAGATGGACGCAAACCCGGTAGTCAGTGAATCAATTACCATGCTATTAGTTCCTGTTGCTGTCCAACATATATTGCAATATTCATTGCGCTTCCAAGGTTAATACGTGCTAAGTAGAATTTAGGTGGGTTTGTTAGACAGACGAACATATTGAAGTACTGCATGTATCCAACAATTACTTATGTACCTCTTTAGTTGATTGCATATAGATATCTATATACCAATATTAAATTTTTCCATCAGAGCTGAAGGCTTATCATTTCGTCACAATAAAATAATACATACGTTACATTCCATCCCACTCCATTTGAAATGTGTGGAGTTCTCCGGTGGGACAAATTAATTTTCTAAACCCACTGCGCAAACTATCGGTATTACCCACTAAATTTGGTATAGTAAACATTTATCGATACAGAAAGCATGCAAACATAAATAAATTTACAGAGCCCTGAACATTTTGTGTCTATGGTGACGAAACTCTAGCATCAGCAAATGTTTTGTAAAAAAAACAGCAAACAGAATGCTCACATTAACCGTTCATATTGTTTTATGATACGCACAGTTAACCACTGGCTTAAAATTGCTATTTAATAGAAGGCTTGTTTTGGAAAACGTCAAACTCTAAATGATTACCCTTTTCATTTACATTATGCACCAGATCAATATGACTGAAGGATGAACTTTTATGTGTATTGGAAAATAAATGAGGCTAGCTTATCTGGAATGCATATCATAATGATCGCCACTTTTGCACAACTTTATAAGAACATCAAAGTGGGAGCAATTGACATACTTTAAAAGATTCACCTAAGGGTGATTTTATACATATAAATGGAAGCATCTACGTTAAAAGCTTTTTTCTAACAGCATTATAGTGACAGTGTATCAAATGATTTGCAATACGAACACGTAGTACGCAAAGTCACATATTATTGTGTAGAATACTAAGCGCTATATAGTTTTTATATATATACAGCTGCATAGTGGATTTCGTAACTTTTGCTGTATTGCCTTAAGCAGTAAATTAACTTTATCTGAAAAGCATAATTTACTATTTCTGCTCATTCCTAACATAAGATACATCACTGAACTTCCCTTTATGTGCGTGGAAACATTAGAAGGTCAATTATTTATGCGTTTTATTACTTCTACGTCCCTCTGATATAGATCCATCAATTTTTCGATCAACATCTGTAGCCAGATTTCTTTATATTGGATTTTAACCATAGATGCATGCATTTAAGCATACTTAACTTGACCGCTTAGCATGGCAAGGTATTCGGTTGCGAAAAATAAGTGAAACATTTAAACCTAATATAGCGCTTTTGTGCACCCCATTTTGAAAAACTCTAGACAACAACTAAATTAGCATCCATATGAAATTAAGTAATATATGTGAAACTTAGTAAACAGCTCTAAACCAAGTGTAAAATTTCCCCGGTTGGTTTTTACATAATAGCGCTATAGTCCATCATTAATCTGGTCATTTGGAACGTGACCGACAAAAATTATCCCCGCGTGTGGGCGTATATTAATTGGTGTTTTATTCTGCTCGATGAAATATATGTATAACTTGACAAAAGATTATGCGCCAATGACTCCATAAGTTATGTCGGTGTATATATATCCCTAGAATCCAGTCCAATCAAAGAACTCTTCTTTTACAATATAAGGAATGTTTCGCTCGAAAGGAAGTAGTATTTAAGACCGTTACGAATGTCAGAGGACAAGGCAATGCGGTTTAGTTGAGTTGTAAGGCGCATCAATTTGTTTTCTGGCCCTATAAACGATGTGTGACCGGTAGTCATGAACCACCTGGTACACAACTCGTTCGTACACACTTGATCTGTGTTGAACGTAACCGTAACTACCGTCCATGTAAATGCGGATTGGGACATGGGAACCCCAAGCAACTACCAATGTGATAATTAAAGCTGATCTACCATAAATTCTTGTTTATTACTGAACTAAGATTCTATAGTTAAAACAGTTGAGTAAATAATGACAATATTATCCCCTTTATAAAAGAACGAACATCTTATACCAATAGCTTCTAATTATTACCCAAAGTCGTTTCAGTTTTTCACCATATATGAGCAATCAGTTTAAATTCCTTGACGGGTGAATATATCGTGATATGCAGTCTCTGTCCAATACCTGCATCTAATCTCTGTCACTTTGATTACCAGAACCGTATCGGGGGGAATTCATGGGATATACGCTAACTATGCTTTACTTCATGATGGTAGCGTACGCGTTATCTCAATTTGTACCAAGATTGGTTGTGAAGTGGGCTCTCCTCAATCAAATTACTGGGGCCGTGACTAAAGCAGATGAATACCGGGGGTTACTCACTTCAAATACACTAAAATCCATGAGAGTTTCCGGAATTGATCCACTGCATTTGGTAGACACAACATATACAGCCTAACTGTAGTGTATTTTTAGCAAGATTAATTATCATTACAGCCACCGCGTCACGATGAACAAATCATGCAACAAAGGTCAATGATTAATCGTACGGATCATTTTGAAGCACCAGTTTTGTGTATAGTTTGGAATCTGTGACCCAATCGTAGACAGCAAATTACATTGAAGTGCTACTTGGTCTATTTGAGTAACCAATTCAAAAAAACTGCATTGTGCACCCAGAACGGGTGAATATTCAATCGAACTACCATTGTAACGAAAGCACATACATATTAGATGTTTTCAGCTTGGAAAACACTGCTTTTTACGACTATTTGCAAACATGTTTTATTTAATCAATTAGATATAACGTGATAACAACATGAACTTGGCAGCTATGCAACTTTAGTTAACCACACTACGTCAGAGCCACCTAGTGGAGAGAGGCAAAATTCAAGATAATGATTTTTGTCGATTAAGGTGTTTATATTCATGCCATTGCCATCCTAATTGCGCAGGGCAAAGTTAGTTTCCCGATAAAATTTGGGGAGGTTTGCAAATCATAGAGTACAGGAATCAGTTTCTGAGTGCATCTGCTTTGAACATCGTTCTACAACAATATATCTAGTAGCCGCGTAATGGTAAAACTATTTTGTCTGATCATTTGGCACCATGAATAAATATCAAAACTTGAATACCAATTGGAATTTTCTATGGTTTTGAATCCTCAGGACCCAATTTAATACGATAGATTATAATGTGCAGATTCTATCTTGTTTGATGATACACCTGATTGAAAGAGTAAGCTGACAAGTTTCGAGGAAAATCTGACCTAAGTAGAAATTGTGTGAATCCGCATCGGCATGATATTCCACTGCAATTTTGCAAAAAGCAATGTTAAATTAAACTTGGTGTGGCAAATATATATATAGCACATGTATTTGATTTACTAACTAAAGTCCAACATAATAAACAAACACTCGTTATACTATGCAAGACTTGCGATTGGTAACAACAGAAACAAAAATAGCCTCTTTGTCAGGACTATTCGATTCACCCGAATTATCTATGTATTCTACTTGTTGTTTTTTACTGACCTCGGGTAAATAAAGCTATTTGTAATTGCGTTTGACAATATTTACCCGCATTTCTAAACGTAATTGTAGATTAAATCTGTATGTCATCCGAATTTAAATGTGGTCTGCAATACCAACTATAATGACTTCGGATTCAGGTCATAATATATTCACCATCTTCATAACAAAAATTTCCCGGAAATACTCACGACGTGTTATGTTCCTTTTATTTTTCCAGAACCCAGTAATAAACCTAGAATGTTGTCTTTACCGTGTTCAGCAAAATGGTTTATCCATAAATCACCGTTGCAATGGCAGTCGTTAGCCAGACACATGATGTAATTTGAGATGTTAGCCGTCCATCTGACAATAAAAATTCGTCAACTAATGTATATCTAAAACGGCTGTGATCAATAGATATCACCAACGTATTGGTTTATTCAAGAGTACTTAAATAATCAGTGCCTACGCTCCTGGACATAATACTGTTCCGGTGATAATAAAACATTCGAATGGGTCATGCTAACATTTCCTTTACTGTCTACATAGGTACTTTTCGTGAAAGAAAAGTAATTTCACTGACTTTCAACTAACACGGTTTGTAACATCAAATGTAACATCAATGTGAAACCGTGAGGTCGGATATATGGGATGTTGATCGTTACAATAAGCAATGTATTACATTACATATTCACTTTTAATTCAACTATATGTACATCGGATCTACAAGGCATAAGAAGCAAACCAAATAAAATTGATATTTACATATGCATTTACTAACTTGACTTGTTAACAAACCGGAAACTAATCGTTATTGACAAATAACCTGTTTCATACTGCTTGAAATAACATAGTTACAGACACGGCTTCCACTAATCATGAATGCTGTGCATTTTCCTTATGTACTTTAGGCTGGCAAGCATTCCCGTTTAATATAAAAGAAAGAACATTCAGCTTCACAGGTTCTTACCTTCCCACCGATATCTAAGATGATAACCACACGTTACTTTTGGTTTTTGACTTCCTGCTAGTTTGAATATTGAACAAATTAAGCGTTTTACAGGTGTGGATAAATTTGAATAAACCATACAATGTAAAACAGTATGAAAACGATTGTGTTGTTTCTTGTGTTTGGAGGGAACAACCCAAATCTGCCGATTCGCAAAGCTGCATCCTCTAGTCATGTGTAATGCTTGGTTTACAGACGTCATTATAATAACAATAGCACTAATTAAATGTATTTAATTTTTGCCATTTCTCGCTACATGTTCAACATGCATTGTTTGATCGGTTGGCACCACCTGCGACATTAATCCACAAATATTGCTGGCTGCATTTGTGGTTACAAAGCGGGCTTCCATAATGATGTTTCAAGTCCCAATATTAGCAATACACGAAGTGAAAAGTAAAACAAATAAAACTTTACTCATTTTTCACGTGAATTGATAAAGCTACCTCTGCTAGCTTCTCTATTAAAACACTTTCAAGCCGAAAGTCTGCATCCACATTCCAAAGTCAACATCTGTATATGTTGGTGGCGATAACAAACGGTAAGCGATTTCAAGTCATGTAAGACGCCCTTACATTACCGTAGAAAGAAGTTGGCCATGCCACTAATAACTATTTATTGGTGTCGTTTTATATGTAAATAAAAGGTACCCTACACATTCAGCTTGTTCATATCTTCCGTTAGTTTAAATCAAGTGATTTTATTAATCTCGACTAATTCCATGCCGATTGCTCCCGCTTCTGTTTCATCTTTACAATGAAATGATATCAATCGATTGGTGAGACTAGCCTTTCAGTATTAACGAAAAAACCATGAAAATAAAAAAGAATGAGGAGTAATAAAAGAGTTAACACGGTTGGCAACCAAATTTGACATATCCTCTGATTCCGCTTGTAAAATAGAATTGCAGATGCATGAAGACTAGCCAGATATTTATAGATTATGCGGTTTAAAAGCGATTTCAGTTTTCCGCACAAGGGAGAAAAGCAACTTCAGCAGTGCTTCCGCTATCTACACCAATTGTAGCTATGAGATTAATGAATTTTACCCTCTGTTTTATTAAGAGATTTACGGTAGCAAAGCATTTATCGGATGCACAAGACTAGGTACCACAATTCAAGTGGTGCTTTGTCAAATGACAGTTTAATTAAGTAAGTTACCAAATGATGCTCCAATTGTTTTTATAATATTTGGGTGTTGTGTCTCAGACAAAAAGGCTACGGTGTAGTCAATCGATATCATTTGTACATTATGCCACTGACCAATATTGCTATAAAAGTACAAGCCGTAACATAAGTTGTATTTGTAAATTGTTTGATGCAGTGTTCAAAATATATTCTATTAAAGCGGAAGGTGACAATTGCGCGGAAAACTGAAAATCCACAAGAAATTTAGGGACGGAAACATGCGACGAGTCCTGGAATAAATCAGACGGTTCTACGCAAATCAAACGGAACCAGCGTATTCCAGATCGCGAGAGATGTACTTGAACAGTCCTGAGCCAAGAAGAACGCGACTACTGGTTGAAAAGCTGAAAAAAACAGGAGCCTTTGTCGTTACAAGTAGCAACAACTCATAGGAGAGTGTCAAGCGCGATCAAGCCAATCAAGTAAAATGGAACAAATCTCCACTTGTCGGAACGTGATTTTTGGTAGCAAAAATACGGGGACGCATTGGGTAGACATCCTCTGAGTTAGGACGTAAAAGCCACGAATGAGAGAGATAGAGATCTCCTGTGCACGCTTTGATATGAGATGTGTACATGTTTTACCAATACGCGAGCGCGTGTCAGCTTGCTAAACAATGGTTGCGCGCAATCAAGGATGTGCTTTTCGACCGTTTCGTTATTGCTAAAGTATGGTACATCATTTGTATATAAAGGCGCGTAGCTCTATCGTCCCTTGCATTACAACAACGGCTTATTAACGGAAACAATGTTCCTTACTATTGCAATGAATAGCCTTTATGATTGACACTTGTGTGAAAATTTTCCGCCTATGCTTGATAGTTTCACTATTATGTCAAAGAAAGTTGGGCTAGTTGAATTACAAGCAAGCGTATACTCTTTGTAAGTATCATCTACCGTATTACCTGTTAAAGTTTTGCCGTGCAGCTACGTGTCGAAAGAAATGACAAGATTTTCCAGCAATTCATGATCGCATGTCAACATGGGATTCAAAACATATGCCTACTTTTTGGACCTATATCCTAAGTGCCGGTCAGCAGCACCCAGTAAAATGATTAGTTGTTTTGAAACACTGTCTAACACTCAGGATTATCGAAAACCACGTAGAAATCTATATCATCCCGGTACAGTGGGATGACAAACACCACGTGATATAAGTTCATCAATTGGATCCAATATGTTGAGTTGAGCTTTTGTCTGATGCTGATGCGGACCTGAAGCAGGGAATCGTGATATTTTGACAGAGATCCCGATCATAAACTAACGATTTTTAAGCCACCATTTAAAAAATGAGAGGTTACGGATACCATAAGAATTAGAATACAATCACAAACTATTGTGAAAAGTCATGGCGCTGAGCAGTGCTATATTACCCTATGTAAGAAAAGGTATATATACTTGACAAAGTGCGCACACTGATGTATAAATAAATAACCTTTAATAATGAAGCATGCAGAATTCAAATGCCGCCCATCAAATATAACCGAATACGTAATATCTAGATCGTCACACAAATAGCTGAACTCAGTCGAAACTGTCATATTCTGCTCAGCATAATAACTTATGGACGGTTGGATTATATAACAAAAAATATTTACAATACGTTTTAGTGCAAAACAATAATGAAATGAAAGGCAGTTATTTCATATCCCATATATATCTTTGACAGTTTTCGTGTTTCTAAAAATGCCAATAATTGGGCAAACTTTCGGATAGTGCTGTAGACAAAGCTACCTACAGTTAGCCACGTCACAAGTTACCTTTCAGGTTTTGCTGTATAATATTTGCTTAAGTAGACAAAATTCCATTTTTTACATATGTAAAACAGTCATGAAGCATAAATCACTAACACTGTGTGCCATCTCCCAGTGTTCTATTATCGAAAACTATCACGGTTCGGCATCAGTTTGTTAGCTACCTTGCAATTAAAATCTACAGATTGACCGAAGATAAGGTGCCTCCATGGAAGTGGCAGCATGGTACTATTTAGTGTCCATGGGAACATAGCCAACCGAAAGCAGCGAGTGAGACAACAAAATTTCTAGCCTCACTAGAAATAAATTGAGAACCAGTGAGTCAGCAAACACATCATCATAATGCAAAAGTGCCAGGCTAGGCTTTGTAAATCTTGATTAGCACACTTGTCCCAGAAATAACTGGGTAATAAAGCCCCTGTAAAACCAACTTCTTTGCAAGCAGATTCGGTACTGGCCAATTGTTGGACCCTAAATAAAGTTAGGCCGATGATTAAAGTTATCAATAATGACCAGTATGTGCAATGAAGCGCAACCTCCGCTTTACATATTTTCTTCTCTGGTGTTATTAAATAATAAGGCTCGCTCGATTTATTAGGTAAAGTTTTATTTGGCTTGATTAATTAAACATACAAAAGCTTGCTGACTATGCCATCGAATTACCTTTTAACAGTTCATGTATCCTGCACTGCTAAACATGGCGATTGAATTGCGATAATATTTGTCTCATGTATGGAAAGCCTTTATACAACTTTGGCATCCGTATCTAAATACAAGGATTTATTTGACTTAGGCAAGGTGCTAGAACGTTAAGTTTTGTTTGAATAACGGAATTTATTGAACAACATATAATATATGTATAGAGGAGATTTTCACATAATAAAAGTATAGTTTGGTTTGGTCGCACGATAACTTAATAAGACATGGGTAAACTCATTGTTTCTCAACAGGGCGAGACACAGTTAAACTGATGCACTGGAAAGCCAGCTAGGTAGTCAAATGAAGGTAGATGAAGGCTGCAAGCCGGAAGCACTCGGATGAATTGATTACTGTGCGCAATATAAAGCATAGCATAATTAATTAGTTAGTGGCAAACTAAGTAAATGGGCCTTGATAACTCGAGAGAGCGCATTTAGCAAATGTAAGAATATTGTTTCTACTAATATAACTTAGGAATGGCTCGGATCATGGAGCTTAATTCAAATGGCCGTTCCGTACTTACTGTATAAACTTACGCCTGCATCTAAACGACCACAATCATGGTGTTGTAGCTTACAAATCAGCGACAATAGCATGCACGTTTAGTCAGGAAATTGATAAATGCATTTAATTCGAATATCCATCGGTTTCGGGACTCCAGGTGCTTTCGGATCCTACTTGTGATGCAAGTCAAAATAGACCTGGTAAAATCAAAACTTGTGGCAGTGTGTGGAATATATTTTATTATTTAACCGTATTTGCAAAAAGTTTATTACTGCCAGACGTAACAATTTTAGTCCACGGGTAAATTTTACATTATAATTTACACCGAACTGACGATATTGTTTGAGTACTTAGAAGGTAAAGAAAAAGCGCGTGTCATTTTCACGCCACCAGGAAAGCGGGGGTAGGTGGGTTTTAATAAGCGGGCCCTGCGTTACGGTGCCCTATTGTAAGAGGATCTTTTATCAGCTTATGAGGTTCCCTTAATTGTGTTTGGCCTTTTAAAATTTACAAATTTCAATGAACAAAGAAGCGCTGGACTTTGTGATTTAGCAAGCCAGCTCTCACAAATTGACGCAAAGACCTTTTCAGTTTCGCCGGTTTTGCTGGGCCGCCTAATGGTAGTATTGCTGCGTTACACTAGGCCATATCGTATCACTTCTGGTGGCATTATGAGTTTTGCTAATGAGAATGTAACAACAGTTAGGTTTACAAAATAATCTGTTGGAAACCAAGTTTTGTGAGTTGGTTCGATTAGGGATTCTTGGTGTGACAAAAGCAACACAGTATTTGGCGGTTGGAGCTCACTGTCACTCATCACATTTTGTGGTCTTTGACCGCTCAATGAGTTTACTGCTGCTCGAAAAGTCGGTACGCCTATGTGTAGGGTTGTGTCCTATTAAGGAAGTCTCTCTATTCAGAAGCGATTGTAATAGTACCTTTAGTTCGCGTGCCCGACTAACCCGTTTCCTCCCAAGTGACATGCAGTTGTGTGTGTTTTTAAAATACAAACTATGTGACACATTTCGCCTCTGTTTTATGTTGTCCCCTGTGTTTTCCAACTATTCACGGTTCCATTACCTCAATTTGGTCGTTGAACAGGTGGGCTCAAAACTAATCGCAAGAAGTCAGTCTGTTTTAAATATGCACAACACCTATTTGCACGTGTATATAAAATCAGGGTGACCACAGTCATTGTGTTTCAGAAATGGCGCTTGCTAAATCCTGTTGCGTTGGACGGTCTTCATCCTGGACAATGGGATTACACTGGAGGCGCAGCTACGGGTCCATCGACGGCAACTGATTCAATTTCTTTGTCTCCAGTGCATCTATAATGACAACACTTACGCAGACTGATGTGTGAATGGGCATATTACGTTGTTATGATAAGTGTTTTTCATTTCCATTATTTGTGCCCGGTCGGGGTTCAGATTCATACTCATATTCGTGTAGTTGCTGATGCCAACGTGTCATTTGTTCAACGCAGTTTCGAAAGCTATAAAGGCTGTTTAATATTTAGTGACCAGCAGACACAATCAACTTGCAGCCAAGTAGCTACTGCTTACAATTATGGTTAAAAAGCCACATTGCCAGCAGTTATTTCCTTGTTGTTCAATAGTTGCACGATCTCTGAGAAGAACTTCTGTTGACATGCGCGATTACCGGTTTTATTCCTTTTGCCCTGTGTTGTGCTAATACAGCGGCGATGCCAGTGTCACTAAGACCACTGTCCAAATTGATGGGGCCGGTGGGTGGAAGTGTCAAATTTGCCTTTACAAACTGCGCATTTCGAAACGTACCTAATGCTTTCCGTTGCGTACTTTACAATGAAATCTCTGGATCTATATTATGAAAGACTTTTAAAGGGATGGTGATGTTGGCACATTGCTGAGCGAATCGCCGATTGTAAGAGGCGTAACCAAGATAGCTATGCCATTCATCTATGCCATTCCGCTATGAACGGACCCACGCTGCCTTAGACTGATCCAAGAGCATTTCTTCTGCAGACAAGTTACGCTATAATTTGGCCACTTAGGTGGTGAATTGCAAATTAATGGGTTTAATTTTTGATTCCTACTTTAATGGAAAATCCAATGTGGCAGTAATGCATTATATGTGTTATACTGTTTACCCGTTTTGGGCAATGAATACCGAAAACAGAATACTGGGAATAAACTGCGAGCATGTATAATCCCGTTTGATGCATGATAGATTGATCGGGCAAATCCACTGAGGCATGTCGCTGATTTCTGTCCGTTGGCAGCATATTGCAGCTGCGGTACATATTATTCGGTTGCCATACGCTCCCTATACCTGTAGTCCGCAATACGGGCGTCAAGGAATCTCTCAACTTCTGATACCGACTTCGCCTCAACTATCGTCTCCGGCAACTTGTCCCATATTTCATCACTCAATCCTCAAAGCATAGAAAGTGAGCAATACACTTTAAGTGCGGTACCAATAGTTTGTACGGATGTCCACGTTAGCTGCATGGTGCCCAAATTGCAGCAACATAGGGAAGTTGCTAAGACGCAGTATTCGGCGGGCCATGATGAGACCGGCACGTAGCCGACGAATTGACTGGGTGTAAAGCCCTGGTCCCCAAAATCAGTGGTCCTACGACATACACCGTTAACTGATGATGATACGAGTATTTAAATGCTGTACTTGTTCCAGCAGCTGTAATTTACCTATTTTGATCGGACATTAAGCGGGCGAGTCGTACTCAAGCACTGGTCTTATTCTGGAAGGGAACAGACAGGTGGCAGTATCTTCTGATTAAGTGCAGAAGCTGCGTCCAACTGCCCAATACAGGCGTGGACAGTTTTACGTAGTCTGATCTTGTTGTCCATATACCTCAGATCACAGCGTCACAGTACGCCTAGATCCTTTAAGGAACCAGTGCGATGCAGCAGTTGGCTGACCAGGGTTTACGAACTTCAATTACCATCTCACAATCTCATAAACAAGGAGCTGGCCAAGTTGACCAGTTGGGTTAACCTGTGCGGACCAAACGTATAGGCGGTCGAGGTGCTGCTGAAGGACATCATAGTCTTCGGGATAAACATTAACCCACAGAATCTGCAAGCCATCTGCAAACAATGCACAAAGCGACAGAATGAAGTTAAGGCAATTCGTTTATGTCGATCAGGAATGAAATTGGCCCTAGAACTGTGACATAGGATACACCGTCAGTGACGGGGCACCAGTATTTTAGATTGTCATCCACATGTACCGTCATCTTCTCCTAATAAGGAAGTCACTGATCCACTGGTGCAGTGCTCCAGCAACACCACATATCATCAGCTTGTGGAGAAGGACCTCATGGTTTACTTTATCGAAAGAGTTACTAAAAACAGTTCAACGATAATGTTCACGTAAAGTAGATGATGTCACTTTAACAACTTTGTTGTAGTCACTCAGAGCGTCCATTGGGTAATCTTACCTAGGTAATTGAGCAGAGTTCTTGGTGTGATAATACCTAGTTTCCGATATTGCAAACACAGCTGCAGTTCTTTCCTTTTCCTTTTGCAACGTACGATTAGGGAGAAACAGCGTGATTGAGACTGCCGAAAAGCAACGCGTCGTAACAGCTCCCGGATAATGCGCTTAAATTATCCCTGAAAATGAATAACGCACTTCCAGTTGATCGTCAAGTTACTGATGTATTGCGTATATTGATGCGATGTTGTAAAATCGCATCGTGCTGTGTTGCCATTTCTTTAGGCAAACTTAAGTTGATATTGCACTGCAATTTTTCCATCCCACTAACATTAAAGCTTAGTTCTACAGAAATGCTTTGAATGAATTATTTTACAGCAGTTCATTCTACCGTACAAAAGCTTGCAAGATATTTGATGGGGCCGACTGTTAGTTAATGCTGGTTGACTTTTGTGGTCTTGCTAACAAATAAATTTGCGCCTAGAAACATTTGTAAAAATCTATCCTTAGGTCTCAAGGAGGATCGCAGCTACAGGGCTACGGGTGACTGAAGTTTGACAGCTTTAGTATAAATGTGGTTCAAACTGTAGGTTTACTATTAGGCATTTTGGCTGCAACCATGTTAACCGAGCTGTATTCGAAGAGGTTTGCGTCGGTTGGAACGATATGTATTTTAACCAGGGACCATATAACACCCGTAGCATGCAATATTCTTACTCAGTTTGTCAAATAAGGCAAACGGTAGTAGAAGGCTGCACAATGGATGGTAGACAACTGGTAAAACTAGCACAATAAACGTACACCTTAGGTATCCACAACCTTGGTTGTGCTCACAGATAATTACAGTTATCCCAAACTTCCGACTACGCAGATCACGTTGCTATGGGTATCCGCGTGATTCGACAGATGGGTGGCTTGTCCTGTCAAGATCATATTGTTCGATGCAATGCAGTAACGCTCTCATTGCTGCATCCACGCACCTAATTTTATCCGCTGATTTCAGAGCATTGTACAATTGCTGTGGTGGGTGTAACACGAACTTGCGTTTAACAGACGGCTTATCTGTGGTTCGGCTCCGTTAATGAAACGTAGCTCCCATCCACATATCTCTCCGTCTTTTTCCTTCGGGTTTACACCTGATATGATATGTGTGAATGGAGCTATGAATGGTGTTTCGCGAGCCACCCATGGTCCCACTTTAGGTGCAGGCTTCCTGCGGCTTTCTCCAGGGAGGCCGTAGTGCAAGTTAATCCGGAACCGTATGCCACCAGTCCGTCATTTGTAGCAGCATATGTTTCTTCAGAAGCCTTTGATTTTCGTACTTGAAAGTGCTAGCAGTGTTTAATATCACAAAAATAGCTCCCAGTCTCTGGTTTTGTTGTTGGCACGAAGGAAGTAGTGGTAATTATATGATTTGCGTGATCTCCTCTAATGTGACTACGGTCACCTCCTCCAATATTCGGCTTCTGACCATAATGTCGTATGCGTCATCCATAAATAATAGCAGCACAAATGTATCCGTATATAAAGTCAGTGAATATAAGAAAGACAGCATCAACTGCAACATAGATCAATACGTTTCCAGACTTATACGCTCTATCACACAAACGCGGCTGCAGTGTGAAAAAGGTTGCAGAGTGAGAAAGGTATGTTCAACTCTTGCGTAGATTTGTACCATTTACGGTGCGACAATATGTAAGAACACAATCGACGATTTATAGTATGTATACCCGTTACATTATTTAAAAAATTATTGCCATATGTTGTTCTGAGCGCAATAAGGAAAGTCAACTTATTGAAACTGAACATGCGACTGGAATTCCAGTGGAAAATGGTGTACTCGTTGTGTGGTTGGATTGCGACGCGCAATCTCTATTCAGACCTCGGTCCTAATTGGACCTCTGTCATCACGATCACAAGGACCGTAACCCAATTGATGGTTCGGTGTTGCTCCTCCCAACCCTGAGACCCCATGACCGGTTTCGTCTTCCTTTAGACTCATCAGATGGAGATACCCTGAGCTGGGGTGGACCTCGAGGTATAGTGTTCAAAGGTTGACGCCCTGACCACTATGGCTCCTAGGTCCACGAGCAACGTTTGCACAGCGGTAAAGTGTTCCAAGTGGCATTTGGTGTACTCGCTGTGTGGTTGGATTGCGACTCGCAATCTCTATTCAGACCTCGGTCCTAAGTGGACCTCGGTCATTACGATCACAAGGACCGTAACCGAATTGGTGATTCGGTGTTGCTCCTCCCAACCCTGAGACCCCATGACCGGTTTCGTCTTCCTTTAGACTCATCAGATGGAGATACCCTGAGCTGGGGTGGACCTCGAGGTATAGTGTTCAAAGGTTGACGCCCTGACCACTATGGCTCCTAGGTCCACGAGCAACGTTTGGCACAGCGGTAAAGTGTTCCAAGTGGCATTTGGTGTACTCGCTGTGTGGTTGGATTGCGACTCGCAATCTCTATTCAGACCTCGGTCCTAAGTGGACCTCGGTCATTACGATCACAAGGACCGTAACCGAATTGGTGATTCGGTGTTGCTCCTCCCAACCCTGAGACCCCATGACCGGTTTCGTCTTCCTTTAGACTCATCAGATGGAGATACCCTGAGCTGGGGTGGACCTCGAGGTATAGTGTTCAAAGGTTGACGCCCTGACCACTATGGCTCCTAGGTCCACGAGCAACGTTTGGCACAGCGGTAAAGTGTTCCAAGTGGCATTTGGTGTACTCGCTGTGTGGTTGGATTGCGAGTCGCAATCTCTATTCAGACCTCGGTCCTAAGTGGACCTCGGTCATTACGATCACAAGGACCGTAACCGAATTGGTGATTCGGTGTTGCTCCTCCCAACCCTGAGACCCCATGACCGGTTTCGTCTTCCTTTAGACTCATCAGATGGAGATACCCTGAGCTGGGGTGGACCTCGAGGTATAGTGTTCAAAGGTTGACGCCCTGACCACTATGGCTCCTAGGTCCACGAGCAACGTTTGGCACAGCGGTAATGTGTTCCAAGTGGCATTTGGTGTACTCGCTGTGTGGTTGGATTGCGACTCGCAATCTCTATTCAGACCTCGGTCCTAAGTGGACCTCGGTCATTACGATCACAAGGACCGTAACCGAATTGGTGATTCGGTGTTGCTCCTCCCAACCCTGAGACCCCATGACCGGTTTCGTCTTCCTTTAGACTCATCAGATGGAGATACCCTGAGCTGGGGTGGACCTCGAGGTATAGTGTTCAAAGGTTGACGCCCTGACCACTATGGCTCCTAGGTCCACGAGCAACGTTTGGCACAGCGGTAATGTGTTCCAAGTGGCATTTGGTGTACTCGCTGTGTGGTTGGATTGCGACTCGCAATCTCTATTCAGACCTCGGTCCTAAGTGGACCTCTGTCATCACGATCACAAGGACCGTAACCCAATTGGTGGTACGGTGTTGCTCCTCCCAACCCTTAGACCCCATGACCGGTTTCTTCCTCATTTGAACTCATCAGATGGAGATACCGTGAGCTGGGGTGGACCTCGAGGTATAGTGTTCAAACTTTGACTCCCTGACCACTATGGCTCCTAGGTGCGCGAGCAAAGTTTGGCACAGCGGTAAAGTGTTTCCAGTGGCATTTGGTTTACTCTCTGTGTGGTTGGATTGCGACGCGCAATCTCTATTCAGATCTCGGTCCTAATTGGACCTCGGTCATTACGATCACAAGGACCGTAACCCAATTGGTGGTTCGGTGTTGCTCCTCCCAACCCTGAGACACCATGACAGGTTTCGTCCTCCTTTGGACTCCTCAGATGGAGATACCCTGAGCTCGGTTGGACCTCGTATTATAGTGTTCAAGGTTTTAAGACCTGACCACTCCTTGTGATCGTGATGACTTAGGTCCACTTAGGACCGAGGTCTGAATAGAGATTGCGATTCGCAATCCAACCACACAGCGAGTACACAAAATGCCACTGGAAAAACTTTACAGCTGTGCCAAACGTTGCTCGCGGACCTAGGAGCCAGAGTGTTCAGGGCGTCAATCTTTGAACACTATACCTAGAGGTCCACCCCAGCTCACGGTATCTCCATCTGCTGAGTCCAAAGGTGGACGAAACCGGTCATTTGGTCTTAGGGTTGGGAGGAGCAACACCGAGCCACCAAATGCAACTTGATTGTTATTGAACGGACCACAGATTTTCATTCTAATTTTTTGCATCTAAAAACGTATATCAAGAGGAATACCAATGAGTTGCATGTTGTTGATGTCTACTTATTCCATGATGCTAAAATCTACCATGGGCTTTTATGGAAAAGCGGCTGATTACGCGAAAATTTCGAGCTGAATGTGCAAAAGAAGGGTCTGTTAAAAGAGCTTATTAATAAAGTAAACATTGAGCTAGTCCAGTGTAATCGCTACGTTCCTGAAACTAGTAGAAACATTTATCTATGTGGTGGGCAGTATATCCTCTAAATGGCGAAATAAATGCAAACTATGTTTATAAATGTATCCCGTAAGCGAGTTGTTAACACACAGTGAATTTCCACTAATCATATTATTTATGTTAAAAAGGACTGCGTTCAGAACACTAACTTTGAATTACACTAAAAGATTTGATGTTGAAAATTCCTGTTTCAACAGCGGCTTATAATATATTTGTTTAAAAAAAACAGTAAAACGTGTTAACCAGAACGAACAACGTTTCAGACATTGGTCATCTGCGGATGGTGCAAATGCTACAGATAACGGTGAGTAACGCCAAGTTGTAAGTAGCTAATACATAATGAAGTAGTTGGAGTTCATAGGTTACATCATCAATTTATAGATGACGACTACCATTCAAATCTAGCTACATAATGCCGAGGTTCATATCACATCGACAAAATCTCCTTACGCAAGTTGGAGAGCTCTTAAGATTTACTGGCAAAAACCACGCATACATGCGCAGTTACTCATTTACTTTGCGACATTTCATATACAATGATAAGGTTACGAAATGCATAGGCTTTCAAGTGTTTGCTCCCCCATTTCTGTTTGAGAGTTTTTGACCGTTTGTTTGTCGTCAAAATATTTCTACTCAAATTCTAAACATGCTTATGATGTGAATTTGTCTTGGTTCCAAGCTATATCGTCAAGTGTTTAATAGTTGTTTTCACTAATGTCTCCATAGCAAATACTTGCTGAATGGACAAACAATGAATGCCGTATCCTACAAAGCTTTTAGACGAAATTGCTAAAAATGAGAAACAACGAAAAGCATAGTTTCCAAGATGAATCTTATCAAATTGGTTACAAGGCTGTCGCAAATATAATTCATGTGATCAATACAAAGTACTGATAAATGATAAATTTATATACGAATGCAACTTTTGCATTCTAAATTTTCCCAATATCGTTGGACATGTTATGCTTGAACTCGGCGTTTTTGTATATGTGCGTTTTGAATACTGCCCATAGGAATTTCAAGGGTCAGCAGTTGCACGCTAGCTCATCTAAATTGGTGGTATAGAAAACACACTTTGTTCTTACTGGATACGTACATAACGACCAGTTTGAACAGCCAGATGGACTAATTATCCCCATAACCATCGTAGGACAGTAAAGTTACATTTATGTACCTTGTCAGATGACTGCTTCTAACTTGAAATTTGTATTAATATAGAAAATATTTACCAAGGAGTTTTGGATTGTCCTGTCACAGCTTATTGCCTGTTGTCTAAAATTCATGTTTATGTAGACAAATAAATGTAGCGCATAACCGCTTGGGAGTAATTCGCAGTAGCATGCTGTAAACGCAGTTCCACTTACCCTCGCTATCTAACAATCACACATGAATAGGCTGTTGGACCTTAACGTTTATTTATCCAATCGCTTAGTATTGTAGTTCCGCTTCGCATGAACGATATTCTAGGTAATGTAGGTTAAAGCTCGTGCACTGCGTTTCCTTAGGCAGCTAAAGGCATGATCGATCAAAGAATAGTACTGCGGTGTCGCCAAATCAGATTTTCGTGCAATACCAGTGTCTCTGAACCAAGGTCCTTGATTCTAGAAAATGAAGAATACATAAGTGAAAAAGGAAAGCGACAAAATCATATTATGTTAAACTTCCGCTTGGTATAGCTTGTAAAAGATGCTTAACAGGGCGATCATAGAATATTTCAGGTTATCGTGATTAGAGTTGTGTGCGTGGTATGAATTTGTACGATAATAAAAGTGTGCAAATATCATTTCTTCAGGACAAACATTTATTCAGCCAAGTCAAGTCCTTGAAAAGTACATACGTTTGGCAAACCAAACACCTCGACATAAATACCACATTCAAGTTTATAACTAACAATCCTTCCGCGTAGATGAATTTCCTCCTTTGCTTCCGTTAAACAAACAATGAAACACTCACACTAATGTCGGCAGAGCCGAGCACAGTAACCGAATCTGTAACGTTCGCCTCCCATTGGCCGTCTGGCTCTCTCCGTTGCTCCAGCTGCTCACTCTGACCTGATACTCCCATCACAACCTCCTTTTCCCGTGTTCTTACGCCTTCGTGGTGCTGTCCACCCTGTACAGCTTGCCACTCCGCGTCATCTTTGCAGAGATCTCATAACCTCACGCCACCTAGCACGCCAATTTCAATCCACATTGTTTTCTCCAATGTCATCACTAACGTGCTTGATTTCTTCTAAAGGTTTTCCTCCAATCTTGCGTTCCTAAAACCTGGCACTGACTCTCTCAGTCACCACATCATCCCTCCACTGCTTTGACTTTCGGGTAGTGGTTAAACACACACTCCCTTCCCTACTGTTAGCTCAGGCAGTACCCGTGCAACGCGGTCGTACTACCGTTTATGAGTGGTTGTTTGTAGTCTCAGGTTGTTGTATAATCGCTCGTGCTGGGGGTGAAATTGGATGCAACAGTGGGGCAAATGTTAGTATCACAGTACCAGCCCTTCGCCTTTCTAAGAGCTGCATGACTCAAACCGAGATCCGTTGAAGCGGTGCTGCAATTCTCTAGTAACATGAGAAACGGGTCCTCACCAGTTGGTTTAGCCTTGGATAACAGTTACTTGGCTTGCTTCACTGAGGACTCCTCTTTTCCATCCGAATGACTTTGGTATGCGCTGTCTAGCTAACGCAAGTGTTCCTACTTGCTTACATAGGCCTAGAATGCAGGGCTGGCAAACTGGGACACATTGTCGAAAACCAGCTCCTACAATACACGGTGCATGGCAAACTGACATCTGAGCTTGTTGATTACGGCCTGTTCAGTCGTAGTGGCGAGTAGATCGATTTTAAACTAATCACTATTGTAATCCACCGAGAGTAAGTAATCATTCATCATATCACTCTAGAATACAACCACCACCTTCTGTCCCTGTCGGTCAGAGACATCCTGCAGCATCATTTCTTCACTCGTTTGCAAGTTTTCGTGTGAACGGCACGTCACACAATTCGATACACCTTCTCTGAATTTACCCTTCTTGCGCGGTTATTGGTATATTTGAAACCCAGGTTAGTGCGCAGAAGGTACTTCAGCATTTCTCCTCGGAGCGATGACGGGATAAAAATATGCATTCACTTGAACAGCAAACACTTATAGGTGGAGAGTTCATCCTTAAAATTGCAGTAGGGTGTTAGATCCTACACCTACTGCTGTTTTGTCTCCTGTCACGCAGTTAGAATCACTTCTTTCAAGGCTGGATACGTTGCATCTTCCTATGAGTGGCTTCTTATATCCTCTAGGCTATCTTCCGTCATTGCAGATATGCTGTACTACGTTTACTGCTTCGATCTCTTCCTGATTATGTTTGGCTACGTGCAGATGATCACTTGACAGCGTACATACGATGAGTATATGTGCACCAGGCGTGTACACAATATCCACTTATATATTCAAAACCGGATAAGCATACGCTAAAGGCATCGAAGAACGACGTGCAGCGGATTTTTCGTTCTTAAATCAAGCGGCTTGTGATCTGTGCACGCCGTTGTCTTTCTTCCGAAACTATAATAGTTGAACCGCTCTATGGCATAGACTACTACAAGCAGCTCCTTCTCAATCTGTACATACTGATGCTCAGTCATGGTGTGTCTTGACTGCGGATGTCCAAAGCTTTTCCATGCTGCAAGAGAACGGTGCTTATTCCGTCTTAAGTACTATCAAACTGTAACTCCAGTGCCTGCGCTGGTGCGTAAATCCTAAATACCAGTACGTTGCTGATGAAGTGCCTAATTGTTTCAAAAGCGTTTTCCTGTACTCTTCGTCATCTTCACTTTATTCCTTTGTGAATAACCATTCTGCTCGTTGTTAAAAGATTAGCAACGCTTGACGTACAAATTTCTTTATTCCTTTTAAAGTGCCATGTATGCATTTCCTTCACGTCGTTATCGGGCGGCATTCCACCGATTGCACAAGTTTTCCTGCATCGACCCTGACTCCTTAGATTGATAGCTAAAACCATGCAAAATCACCTTTTCATTTCGAAAATCAATTTTTCCACTTTTAAGCATGACGTACGCTTGCACACAACGCTACAAGAAATGGTGGAAGTAAGCGTCCTGCTACAATTCTGCCGAGCCATGGATCAAAACATAATCTGACCCGCATGGTACAACATCTAATTCGTCTACCGCTTGCACCAATTGCTTTTGTAAAGTTTTTGAAAACCTATGGTCAAATCGTAAACGCATCCAACGATAAAGATAGGACGGTGTTGTAAAAGTTGTCATGAAGCAGGATTCTTCACATTGAACTACCTACCAGAAGAAAGAACATTTATCTACATGCGTGAAATAATTTGTTTTGCTGTATGTGGCAAGAGGTCTTCTAGGATAGGTATCGAATAATGCTCTTTATGCAAGGCCTCATTAGACAACTTGTAAGGCAATGCACACGCAATTCTCCCATCTTTTTCTTAATGATTTCCATCTGACTAAACCAGTTGGTTGGCTCGTCGGAATTTTCATTCACACCGACCCACACGAATATTCTCTACTCAGTGCGAAACCTGTCCCGCAGCGCAAATGAACCACTTGTATTAACCTAGAGATTATTCCGTTTCTGTTTGAAATATGCTTAAAATATAATAGCTTTTTACCTGCACAACTTAGGAAGCCTACTTGTTGGAACGATGTATGCGTATGTCTGATGAAACCAGACGAATCGCATTTCTCTCGCTGCCGTCTTTCCGGTTCAAAAAATGTTCGCTGTGTCTGGATTGGCGACTAAAATCTTTCCTACATAGAACCTTATTGCTGTGCTTTTAGCTCGTGTTGTTACACGTTTCGACAATAAATGTATATCCCGTCCATAAATTCAACTATTTCCGAAATTCTTTGGGGTTGGACAAACCTGGGTTTTCACTTTTCATGCATATTTCAGGTTTTATTTCACTTGCTATTTGTCCTTTTTCGCTATGGACGGGTGTAACCTATTTCCCGACGGCCATGTCGGAAACGTAACAATTGCCACTCCGCCATTTCCCGAATGCTATCCAACACACTGGTTAGCTTAGCTAGAAGCACTATTAATAATATGTGGCATCATGTCCGAAAGCATCAAATAGTTATACGTCCTCTTTGCTGTTCCACCGAATATCGTCGACGACATCGACGATCTCATCGAAATGTCAGCGGAGAGGAAAACCCACGAGGAAATTAAGGCAACGCTTCTCAAATAACTGCACTTTCAAATCGTCAACCTGTCACAAACCTTTCGAGAAAAACAGAATTGTGTGACTTAAAACCGTTGAAGCTAATACGAAAGTTGCGAAGTTACGCAAAAACCGCCATTTTTGAACGCGCATTCTTCGGGAAAACGTGGCGGAGAGTATTGCAGCGGGAACGGTGCAATGTACTGTAGGCAAATGCTGACACAACATTGAGGCTGAAGGTCGACACCGCGGACCAACTTCGGGTAACCTGTGGACAGATTTCACATGTTTTATCTGCGCCGAACGACAAGATCGTCGAAATGGAAGCGCAGATTGCCCCGCACACCAATAAGTATACGGAGTTCACAAATTCTGGGAGCACATGTGGATGTCGACTTACAGGTCACCAACGTCCATCTTGTGACAAATCTTTGTCGAAATAACCGCGCCCAAGTTCTTCATACTGCTGGTATAATCAGTAATTTGTGTGACAGATATGGTCGGGCTGCCCACTGTGTTCATTTAAACGCAAAGCGCAGGGAATTGGACCGATCAGCACGTATGAGCAAAGAACGAAATTGGTCAACATAATTGCCTATTCAACCTCATCGGACGACAAACATAAGTTTCCTATCTCATCCATACTGTCGCAGAAATCAAGTTACTTCTTCCTGATACTAACGACGTAACAGGAAAGGTGTCTGGGTCTCTACCTGCAACCAACGGCATCACCATTTCGTATACGGTCAGCGCTCACGCACAATTATTTGCGATCTGCCACGTTCTATTCTATGGATATTCCTTGCTGCTGCCATCCAAAATCTAATTTTGGGATGGATTACTGTCATCACTTTGATTATATGGTCAAAGCAAAAGGACAACGTCCATCGATCAGGCAATAAAAGTATCAGTCGCTAGAATATCCATCTATGTAGCATCTCACAGCCCGGTGTACGTTACTGCCAAGTCAAAGGCCGACAACTTGATACTTGAGAGTTTTCCAGAAATCTTCCGATTTACGTTGGTTTTGTCAAACACTTCCGCACCTGCATCACAACACAGAGTTACCAAGTGTCCGCGAGTCTCAGCCAAAGCCCGAAGACTGACTCCGGACAAGCACACAAACCCACTCGTGGTGAATTCGAGCACATGCTTGTGTATAGGATTGTTCTACCGTCTAACATCCCTTGGGCTTCGCCACTTCACATTATGCCAAATAGGTCTGGAGCCTGACGAATATGTGGAGACTAGCACGCGCGCAAAACCTAACATACAGGATATCACTGCTGGCCTTCATGGCGCTTGCGTGTTCTGAGAAATCGATCTGGTGCGAGCCTATCATCAGAACCTCGTCGTTGCCGAGGACATAACGAAAACCTCTGTTATTACGCCATTTGGATTGTTCGAGTTTTTCCCAATGCCATTCGGTCTGTGCATGGTTGCTCACGGCCGATATCCACTGCCATGCGCCACAGTAAATCACTTGAAGAACGGGAAAAGCATGGCGATTGTTCGAGGCTCCTCACCACTTCCGCTTCGTCTTAGTACGCAAAGGTGGTCTGCACAGAGCACTCGAGCGACCTTAAATAAGTTCAGTTAAGGTGCTACCAAGTGTGAATCGCTTCTTTATGATCGAACGCAACCGAAACCGCGAAGTATTCCATCGACCGTCTCAATGTAACTTACGTCAAACCATAGTAGAAAGACCACGTAAATACACTGTCCTCCGACGAATCGATTCAACAGATTGTGTACGAAATGCATGCAGACATCAACAACCAAACCGGAGACTAGCTTTCAGAACCATCCGACTTCCCCAAACCTAGAAAGGTTACTAGTTCTGCTCGTCGATATAACTAGCAGACACATTTCCTAGAACGAGAGCTTATAAGCTTTTATGCTAACATCATTTTCAGAATATCATTCGCGTCGGTACCCTCCGAGAACCGCATAAAAGCGTGCAAAATGTTTTTAAAACGAAAAATATCGTAATGATTTTGAAAACAAAATGTGTCGTAATGGTTTTGAAAATCAGAAGATTAACGGAGAAAATCTCTTTAAAATCGACAATCGGTTCCTTACTTGAACATTTCGCTACATTTTCGGTAGTTGTCTTTCCCGATTGTTGCTGTCGCCTATACTGCCTGTCTGAACACCCCTGTTTCTTTCTTTTCTTTGCATTTCGCGTACCAGGGAACACTCAGTCATAATTAAACACAAGTGATCTTACTCTAGGAACATTTTCACTCTTTTCTT
>CALYDF020001444.1:0-23758 GCA_944474145.2 Dicrocoelium dendriticum
ACCGCTTTAGAACTTAAACTAGCAATCAGGTGGCCCTTTAAAAATACGTGACACAGAGATCTGCAAGTTTGCGCGGGCAATTAAATCACACCAGTGGCCGATAAATGCCCGAAAATATTATTAACAGCCCCACCTGAATACACGATACTAGGCAGCTTAACTCATAATAGTTACAAAGTTGTAGAAGCTTGCTGACGACCAGGTTAGGCAGAACGTGCTTGTTATCAAATCTACCTTGACAATTTTGCTTTCATTGCCTTTAATCTTGTTCAAAATGAATACATCGGTCTACCTGCTGGAGTACTGCACCATTCAATGTCCAACAGACGGTCAGCAGCGTCTACTTTAACGCTAAATGCATAAGTGGTCAATTCTTAGCATCATAGTTCATCGTCAGTAAAATACACCAGTGCGTTTTTGGTAAAATATTGCGGAGCCACATGTGTGACTTCGTACATATTCTGTTAAGTATGCCAACCTGATTTAAGTCTCTTATCTCAAAAAACTGAGGATCTACTGTCAATAAAGACGGTGTTTTAGCTTGTCCTGTTGCGCTAAGAGTTTTGTGATCAGCTCGCATCCAAAACGTGCACTTTTTCTTCCGCCATTTCTGGAATATTTCGTGAAGCGGGTTAAAACTGTAGAAACAATGATGTGGAGGCTGCATGAATGAATCACTAACCAGTATCCTTTGTGTCCGCTTTGTTCTAAAAGTAGCCGCACATTATGAGCACGGAGCGAAAACAGGACCAGGATCACTAATGCCAAATTTGAGAAATCCATTCCTGGGAATATTTAGTAGGGCAAATTATCTTATGGTGAATCATCGTAATAATCTAAATACCCCTGCTGTTGTAAGTTGGTGACGGCAGTGCCATAATACATACAGAAAACAAAGCAGCAGTATAGTCTTGGCAGCGCAGTATAATACTTCCTGAGCTAAGACTAAATGTTGCATTAACTAAGCAAACACGCTACGTCATATGTTTATTCTAAAGAGTATTGCCAATAGTTTAAGTATCAGAACATATGTAGCCGTCTAAACTAATGGCAACACCTCGCACCCTAAGAAAAATTATATGGCCATGAAGTAGATTATTTAATTTCTACGCCGCAAATTATTTCTAAATTACCGCATTTAAGGGAACGCGTTTATCTAACATCATACCTGTAGTAGTTCTTCACTCATCACATCAAACATTTGTGCTCATAGCGCTAAGAATGCAGCTGATATCACATCGCTAAACATACTTCAACATCCTGCCACGTCACTAGCTTGTGCCACATACATGCAGCAGTCTGCAGGACTCAATTATTCAGACATACCAGTTTTAATTGGGTGGCTTTCTTAAAAACTCCGCTATAGTTGCGCAACGATAGTTCCTCGTTAGCTCTCCCCAGCCACTTGAATGCGCTGACGGGGCCAACTTCGACGATAACCAATATTTTATTAGCTTGTAAAGCGGCAGTAATCATTTCATGCTTTCAAAGGGAGGTAGCGGTAAGGAACCGCTAACGTTTGCCTACTGATCCATCGCTTACTATTCTCAAAAAATCCTGGTTGAAGCGAAATCACTGATAAACGACTTAAAGGTATAAAGCGTCATAAAACGATAGCAACCTACAGTCGATCAACCGAGCGAAGTAAAACCGCCGGTTAACACTTACAGTTGAACCGAAAGACTAGATGGTTTAAGAAGAGTCAATGTTGCATGCGTATAATTTTGCTAGTCATTTGACTGCTTTCTATGTTTACATTATTCATATCCTTGTATCTGTAGGAATAAACATGAAACATGGACCCAGGTGCCGTTTTGGGATCGAGTAGTAATGCGGTGGAGGAAAAATGAGAAACCAAACCACGTGTGTTTAACACGTTTGCAAAATGCATTTATCTTCATTAACAGCCATATACTTGCACTCTCCTAAACTATCTTTATTCTTGCTGCATACATCTTGATAAGTCGGGCAATCACTAAGCCTATAGATTACTACCTAATGCAGTTAGATCATCCCTTTACTGTTAACGGGGGAAAGCACCATACTCCTGTTAAACACAAAGTCTAAACCAGTGCATGCATGTCACTGACTAATTAACATATGTGAGTAGACAGATAATCATTTGATGATAGCTTCACAGCGGTGCCAGGCTGCGGTGGTAATTCATAACATACACGCAGTTTGCAGCACTATTTGCAAGTATCCAAAACCGGAGACCAATATGTCATTCGTTTAAGACTGAAATGTCAGAAGTTCTATTCAACCATATTGTATCTATCAGTAATGCATCGTACAGAATATACAATTCTAGCCTGGTCAATATGCCTAAAATAGAAAATAGATATTTTTCGACATCCCACAGCAAAAGGTAACAACATTTGTGAATATTTGTTATATATGTCACATCAAAAGCGAAAGAAATCTCCAGGATTGTAGAGTGAATGATATTTTCCTATATTTGGTGACCTGATACTGACGTATAAAATTCTGAAAATTCTGAAGCATTTGTGCAACTAGCCCTGGAAACATATAGACAAAATGGAGATATTATTAACTAGCAAAACTTGGGGCGCCTGGTTTGATTTTGTTCGCAGACACACTTGCGTAGTGTAGCAGTTTATCTCGCCAGTCTACGCATTTTCAATACGGGTGTATAATTTATGCATATAGTTTGGAGGAATGCACTTTTTTAATCCTTTCCACGTCATATGGTTTCATTTGATAAAACATCATCTGAAGCCGGAGTTATGTGTACATATACGATTCATAAGGCCGATAATACTATTACTACCGTGGCCGACTGAAACGGTAACTTAAATAGCCATTGTGACCTTATCTAATTAATTAAGCCGCTGAAGATTGTATTAATTCCTTTGGCGCAATTTTCTTACCATCTGTAGCCGCCTTTAGTCGTCGAGCTTGATTTTTCAAACACCTTGCATATAAATCCTAGCCAGATTTATCGCTTACCCCGCGCAATCCGTGTTATGTAAAAGTTTGGGTCTGAAGAGAGTTTACCGAAAAGAATTATTAACCCTCAAATGATTTCTGGTCTTGGTTCATCTGATTACAATGGAAATATTTGCTGTGCTGAAAACCGGCATTGCCCATGAATGGTTGAAGCGAAACATTTTCCCAATGAATTAGCGCGTGCAGATACTCAAGGACATATTGGTTTTACTTTTTATTCTCCAGTTATATCAATCACATTTTTCGATTTTTGCAGCTTATTTATTATACGGTAGGAGAGAAATTTCCCTTATGTTGAGTAAGTAAATTTGCTAAACCATACTGCTCATTCAGTGCTATCACTCCCATTCCAAACCTGAGTAGCTTGGTGTTTTTAAGGATTATATGACCACGCCTAACTTCATTAATAGCATGTCGCCCTTTAACTTGGGGCAAAAACCAAGGCTAATGAACAACATGTTTATAAATTAGGCAAACCTTTCTGTGTGCTAGCGTTCTGCAACAAAAATGCAAACTTAATTAAAGTGGGCAAATTCATAGAAATATATTTACATAATATAGGGCAAGCTGTTTTAATACTTGACATTAAACACAAATTTGTAAAAAATGTAAGTGTTATGCTGGTTTACTAAATTGGTCTCAACATGTAGCGCTACAGCAGGTTGTGCTCGATTACCTTTGTTCGATAAACATCCAAAGAATGCATATACTTGAGTGGGTTTTCTGAAGTACAAAGCAACTGCTGTTACAGAAGTGGTTTAGTTATTCCAGCAGTTCAATTTTATTTGTAAAAGTGGTGTAAAATCAATTGTTAACATGAGCGTAGATGCCATATATATATCTCCCAAATACACAGGAATATGTCAGTAATTGTTTGTAGAAAACCATGTTGCTCTATACCAAATATTATTGGAGAAGTACAAAGTAGTACAATTCCTCTATGACTGGAAAAAGATAGGCCTCGGGTAATTTAAAAACGTAGGGTTCCGTTCCTGTTCAATCCAAAATCATGCTATTTAAACATACATTGCCTGTTAATTTATGTATACATATATATATATGGGATGCTCGCAAATCGTTCTTCGCTGGTTCTGTGGATCTCACGCTTCGCCTTCCAAACTCGTTCAATACGTCTCTGTCTACTTTTCTCTTCATTCGTCCTAATGGCTTTCCATCTTCCAGCGTGATCTACACCTTCCGCGCCATTGAAATTTGAGTACATGCGTTCCACATAGATAGACTTTAAAGTATAAATTTCATCGGAATTTTAAACTTTTAATCGGAACATTATATTTTTAAGGATAACATGCCAACGAACCGACTAAACTTCTCCAGTCAATCCTTAGTAGAAGAGCTTACACTGTACGAATCTTGTCATTTAGCTAACCTATTGATTTTAGGAATTTATATGAGGTGATGAATTTTATATTTAAAGCACATGTAAATACATCAACAGCGGTGTGGACGCTTGCTTTCGCAATCATAAGGAGAGAAAATTCCTCGATTTCGACAACAGTCTAGGTGGAGGTCGAATGAAGTTCACTTGTGACCACTGAAAATTAATAAACTAAAATATCGACCTGCTTGAAATTCCAAATTGCGTTCGCCTTTTCATGATGTATATATTACCAGCTTCCTGAAGCATATTGTCAGGTTATATTTGTTGGGATACCAACAGAGTTGAAACTGTCCGTATTCAGTGTTACGCAGCTCTATGGTAGATGCTGGAATATAGAGGCCGTATGCTTGATTATCTTGTGTAATCTTCCAAAAGAATGAATTATGTTAATTGAAGCAGTTGTCTGTGCTTTATAAGATTTGTACTCGATTACGTGGGAAAAAGGGCTCTGCTATGTCTGTTATTGCAGTTGGTATCGGGCATATTGCGTCTGCTACCGTATAAAATAAATATGTCTACGCGTTACTAGGGCAAGATGCACATGGCATGCAATTTCATTCACATACAATAAGTGGCTGCATTAAGCATGACATGAACAGGAGTGGCCTTCAAATTTGCCCTACTCAACGATACCACAGTTTGGAATTTTTCAACACACACCTTATTAATTCATATTGTTAAATGAAAACATTGTTTATGTTCATCAATGCTCTGCGATGTTAATCTACTCGCGTTGTTTCTAAATTATTGCATTCATACGTATGTAAATTAAGCATTTTCCAAACCCATTTTTGTGACATTTGTGACATTGTTTGACAATACTGTACGAAAACATTGTGCTGGGTTTAGGGTCACATTTCGAATAAAATTCTCTGAGAACAAAGTGTTTGCATTGCTGTGCGTCAACATATCTTTGCACGTCGTAAAATTAGCTGAACTAAAGTGTAAAGTTTAATCCAGAGAGGTTTCGCAGTTAGGTCTCATTATGTTTCAAAAAATATAGCTCCACGAACAAGTGGATAATGCTGACAACTTGGGTGTTGAATTAATTTACCGCCAGGTAGACCGCTCATGCACTTATCAAAACAGAGATATACAAATCCATCCCGGTTTATTGCAGCAAAACACCTTTGTATTTCTCTTCACAAAGTTTAAACTGCCTAGCCCTACAATGCAAGCCGAGGTGCTTGAGTGGTTGCCGTTAACTAGTATATATATATATATATATGCAGAATTAGAAATACGTGCAGCCAACTGCGATGTCAAAGTAGTGGCTGTGCATCGTTATAGTAAAGCAACTCATCGCACAACTACTTATAGTAATGAACTCCAGTTGGCTGTACCGGGGATGTACGAATACAGGGCCGTTTTATAGAGCATTACCACATCGGCAAGCACAGTTAAGTATTTCTAAGTTGAGTTTTAGCAGCCACTGCCTCCGGTGTGAAATATTCCGCTCCGCTCCCAGGCCAGTTTGTTCAAGTTTATTGGATCATATATTGAATAACTTTAGTCATAAATTATATAATTCTCTATAATTTTTATTCTGCATTACCAAGTGATATATTTGGATCCATTTCTGCCGTAAGTTTCTCGTTTATACTGCCCAGCGTTTCGCCGATCCTGGTGGTAACTTGATCGTGTCCTGTCAAGTCCAGTTTATCTCGTTGTTTTCATTGTTGTAGTAGTTTGGTCGTCTAGTTGGCGTAGTAAAGTCTAGTTAGTCATTTAGTGTTTTACGGCATAACTACCGGTAGTAATTTATTATAACTTCTGTACCTCCTCATTACACTAATTCTCTCGTATCGATCGGTAATTATTTTTGAAATGGCGAAGAAGTCTCATTGTGGAATTTGCTGCAAAGTCGTTGGACATCGAGCAAATGTGATTACATGCGGTCTCTGTAAGGTAAAGCTTCATATTTCGTGAGTCAGTCTGACTGTAGACCAATTTCGTGCATTTTGTTGCATTCAGAGCCAATTTTTGAAGACTGTTTGTAAACAGTGCCAGTCTAAACTTTGCAAAATAGAACCGACAAGTCTAACAAGCTGATAAGTACAACGAAGTGCTCTAAAATGTCCAGCTCGCCTTGTGCTACATCACAGTCAGGGAAGCAGACAGTGCCTAGTACAACATCGCATCCATCCCGGAAGCAAGGTACAAAATACCGTCAGGCTCTCCCTCAAGGTCTACAATGTGTTCTGTTGACAGTAACGCTCCAATTTGCAATAAGCCAATTGAGGAAAACGAATGGAAAGTGCAAACACCGAAGAAACCAAGAGCAATATCTAACGACCTGTGGCGCCGTAGCCTCATGGTCTTTCACGCACCTGAATCAGGTGACTCCAATCCTCAGGTGCGCTACGAACATGACGTCGAGATTTTGCAATCTCTGATTGATAGACTACTCGACGTAAATGAGGGCGGGCTTAAAGTGCAGCAGATCGCCTGTCTAGGAAAGAGAATAGAGGGCAAAAGTTGGCCCATGTGGGTGACATTTGTCGAAGAAGCAAGTCCCAGGTTACTATTGTCCCGCCTTAATAGGCTGAATGGTCTAAAGATCTACGTGCGCGCTGACTTAGACCCGGCAGGCAGAGAGAAACTCAAGTCTGCTATGAATGAACTAAAGCGACGCACGGGGATGGAGAAACAAATCTCCGTATTGTAAATTTTCGGGTAGTTGCCGGGATTCCTCCACGAATCCGGATCAATAGGTTTCTAATGCTTCAGACGCGCTCAGCGGTTCCTACTGCGGTCTGCGCGTAGCCTTTACTAACGTGTGAAGTCTGATGAACAAGCGCGATGTGCTGTACGACTTTGTAAGCTCTCAGTGACCAGACGTATTAGACCTTGCTGAGACATGCTTAAACTCCGAGGTAACCGCCCAAGAAGTGGAAATCACCGGCTACTCATACTTCCGCTGTGATAGACCATCAAATGATGGTGGTAGTGTTCTACTTTACATAAAGTCTTCCTTGTGTGGGTGACTAGTGAGCGCCTACCAAAGCGCTGATGGTCAATGTGAGCAGTTATGGTGTTCCATCCACCTCAGACGTTGCGACTTGCTCGTGGGCGTGGTATATCGCAGTCCACTGAGCCGCTGTTTCGACTGGTTGCCACATGTCCACAACCACATGAGTCGTCAGAGATTCCTACACATGGGCGATTTCAACTTGCCCCGAACACAGTGGCCTGAAGCTGAACTTCTCCCCGGCTACTGAAGTCGAGAGGAATTTTACGGAGTTGCTATTTGAAACCGCGGCCACACAGCACATCAACCAACCGACACGCATTACTGCGCGCGACTCCATCGTGCTTAGATCTGCTTTTGACTAGCTGTGAGCAGCGTGTGCATAACATTACAGTCTTAGAGCCTCTAGGAGCGAGCGACTACTTGGTAATCATAGGCAGCTTGGAACTACCGCCGCCGTATTCTCCCCCACTAGAGTCACGCTTCAACTATTGGAAGGCGGACTTCAATGGTTTCATTCGAACAACGAGTCAGATGGACTGGTATTTACCACAGTATTCATCTATTGAAACCTGTTGGTCTCTCATTAAAGAGGGAGTGAAATCGTGTTGCGCCCGAATTTACCCCTCAATTTTCGTAAAGTTAGGCCAGTCAAACCACATTGGTATGACAAAGAATACAACAAACTGGCCCGACGACGACGCAGACTATGGAACAAATTCGTGTTATCTGGCTCTGATGAGGACTACATTGCGTACAAGGTACAGCGAAATCGCTGCAACGACGCCAAAACAAGAAAACGCAGAAGCTTCAAAGAGCATCTTGCAACCGCCGCAAAAACTGCTCCCAAGAGGATCTGCGCATATGTGAAGTGGCGTCTGAAGCCTGTAGCCAATGTCCCAGTGTTAGAAGGCTCAGAAGGACAACCCCTAACCTCGAGTGCAAATGGTGAGTCCGCATTAGCGGCGCACTTTGTCTCCGTATTTGCAAGTGACCAGGTGTCTGTAACGAGTTCGAAGAATACCGCTCCAGCCGAACTTAACAGCCTGGACTGCAATATTGAGGATGTACGCAAGCTTCTAGCAAATCTTGACGGGAAGAAGCCTGCTGGGCCAGATGACATACACCCACTGATCCTCAACTCCCTATCCGCCATCATCGCGCCTTCTATAGCTGAACTCTTTAACAGGTCACTATTCGCTGGACTGTTACCGGACGACTGGAAATGCTCAGTCGGAAAGCCCATACCGAAAGGTGGTAACCCAAGCAAAGTGGATAACTACCGGCCGATCTGACTGACTGCTGTTTTGGCAAAGGCACTCGAGAAGATCGTGAAGAAGAGCCTTCTGCAGCTTCTCGAGTCGAAAAACCTGCTAACCTCTGCACAGCATGGTTTCATGAAAGTTCGCTCGTGCATCACCAAACTACCGTTGACGAAGCACGAATGGTTACAAACGCTGAACCAAGGCCAATAGGTCAACGTCATTTACATTGACTTCAGTAAGGCGTTTGACAAGTTAACCATGCAGTGCTCCTTGACAGGCTGAGGCTGTGCGGTGTTGGTGGTTCACTGCACAAATGGATCAGAAATTTTCTTTGTTGATCGAAAGTGGAGGGTCGAGGTGGACAACCATCTAACTGACCGGTATCCATCGAGCAGCGGCGTGCCCCAAGGCACTGTACTGGGGCCGATATTGTTTCTTATCCATGTAAACGATGTGCCTAAACTACTCCAATCACCATGTGCGTTATTCGCAGATGACTTGAAGGTGTGGAGAGTAATTCTCCCACTCAATGATTGTGATTTACTTCACCAGGACCTAGATCAACCCTACCAAGTTGCAATTTATGAGGTCGGGTAAGTGTGAGCACAGCCGAACTTACACAGTGGCTGGTCAACCGCGGCATCCCGCGTCTTTCGTGCGCGACCTCGGTGTGCTCTCACGCTGCGACCTAAAGTCCACTGACAACACGAATAGGCGGTACCAAAACAGCCTACGGATGCTTTGGGCGCTCAGTCGCAGCTTCAGCACTTGGTCCGCAGAGATTGCTACTCGCCTCTTCGTCTCGATAATACGACCAATGAAGGAGTACGGCTCCCCCGCGTATTGTCCCATCACTCTGGGCGAGGTAGAAAAGCTTGAACGGGTGCAGCATGTAGCCACCAGTATGATTCCCAACTTACGAGGTATGCCATACGAAGACCGATGTAGGAAACTAGGGCTGTACACCTTAGCTTATTGTCGGCTGAGGGTTGACCTCATCTTGACGCACCGGATATTACATCTGAGGGATTTCCCCATGTTGAGACAATTGCTTCATCTGCGCACACTAAGCTGCACCCGAGGACACCTATATAAACTTGACGTACCGAAGTTGAAGCGGGTCGCTCGCCAACTCTGTTTCGAACGCAGAGTGGTGAATGTCTGGAACGACTTGCCGCATCACATTTTATAGGTGAACTCAGTGTCCGAATTTATGAAGCTCCTAGACAAACACATTGCAGAGACAAAATATAGAGAGCGTAACGTTAAATAAGGAGTATATGTCCAATAGCGACTAATGATGCAGCTGCGCAGGGAAAGCTCTACTTGCTGCTTCTAACCAGCATTCAGTATTCGTCTGGTAGAACAACACTAATCCAAATCGTACAGAATCCGACTAATGCGCACCATTAGCAGACGAAAACGCTGAAACTCGACAAAAGTATGACAATTTGCACTGGATGTCTTCCGTTTTAGACACAGAGTATCCGGATTGTTTCATTAATTAGAACAGTGCGGTTTCTAGCGGCTTCAAAACATTGACCTTTTCATTGAATCAAGCAGTGCAAATTATGAAGTTGCTAGTTGTACCGCTTTAAGCGATTTTGTCACCACTCGGTGTCGGATCGAGCGGTACACCTAGGTTTTGCCCGCGCACTAAATTTCCTTGTTCTAACCTATGTGTTCTAGCACTTCTTATAATATTTGTTCGATACTATTGTTCTGAAATTATTGCATCGCGTCTCTGAACATACCATATTTAATGTCTATCAATGATGTAAACGTATTTCAAATTAGTTGTTGGTTCGGTGTTGCTACTCCCAACCGAACCACCAATTCGGATACGGTCCTTGTGATCGTAATGACCGAGATCTATTTCAAAAAAGACCGTTGTCTGAATAGAGATTGCGAGTAGCAATCCAACCGCACAGGGGTTACACCAAACGCTACTTCGTATTTCAAACTACTATAATTGATTTTCATTAGTAACCTACCTAAATTAATGCAGAGACTTCCGTCCCTGCAAGGCGAAGCTGCCTAGGAAGTGCCTGGAAAACCAACGGGAATAAAAACGAAGAAAGCCTATGAAATACGATTGGCAGATAGTGCAAATGAAATGTAAAAGTCAATGAAATCCTTGACAAGCAAGTTCAAGTATAAAATCAGCTGTTTCGTGGAAAAAATATTTGAGCAACTGAGACGAAATATGGGTTCTGGGACAGCCATAATGACTGATAACCCTACAGCCACCATAACAACTGTGACCTATGAAACCATTACCATAACTAGAAACATGGATAATATATGTTTACTTGACAATTACCTAAAAGAACAAGTGAAGTTAGCACTTTAATCAGCGGCTTTCAGAACGACGGACGAGACTTTGTCATGGCTCTTTATTAAAATGGACATACACGAGTGTTCGATACAACAAACTTTAACCTCCAGTTTTTTCGCATGTTCATCAGTTTGCAAGTAGTCCAGAAATATGGCTACATAGTTCATTATTAGGTGTTGGTCTACCCGCCGTGTGGCAGCATCACCTTTTGCAATCTCGATTGAGGCTACATTTTGCTTTGAGGTAAACATATGCCGTTTTGATCACTGTGACCGCAATCGAAATTCTAACCACTATGTCAAGCACTGCTTTGGTTTTCTTGCCTAGCAACCCAGATGAAACCTGTCAACCAATATGCTGGGCTCAGTTCTCAGCTCAAGCTAACTCTATTGATGAAGTTATTTATACGATCTGTGCTCTGAGATAACTGAAAGGGACTAAAGCGGGATCAGGCTACCATAGGCCACCCTTCCGTAGTCCAAACAGCATCATATTGCGAAGTGCCATTTTTAGCAACAAAAAGGGCTAGTGCAAAATCTGCCTTTGTATTTGACAATGAAGCGAACGTAAAACCTACAAATACTGTATGGAAAAGGATATTTTCAACGCTACCGTCGCATATGCAGAATTAGATAAAAACTGCTTATTTACTGTTCTGGAGTCAATCGACTCCTCCACGGCAATGTTTACGTCCGGAATATCCTACACAATAATAAATATTTACATTATATCCAACTGGCTATTAACATACACAACATCTATAATAACAGAATAATCCACGAATTCGAGGATTCGTAGCTATGTTCAACGAAATTGAGGATCGCATTAAATACAGATAAGTAACTTGCCTCAAAAAGGCTACTTATCTCAGGAATAGCACTGCAAATGCGCTGTATAGCTTGCATTGATCATGTACTCATTATTCTATCAAAAGCAACAACTTAAGACGCTGTATTCTTAGCGTCATTAGCTGTAACAGTTTACCATGATCAGCGATACATGCTTTGGGGCACTAACGCTGCCTACGTGAATCGCCTAAAAGTTTGGAAAACTGTTGATCCATAACCCCTCCACGGCTTTTACACACGCACAATTGCAAACCTCAGCTCCTATTTTACAAAAAATAACAACTACTCATTTCCTGTATCGCATAGTTTTTTTGAATATATCATAGCAATTTTAGAGAGCTGCCTTTTTATTTTTCCATCCACAATGTATCACAAGCTGTCGGACGAATAACACCTATTTGCCACAATCTTAATTAAAATATGTTTGTATATGTATATGTGCTTTTCGGCTTCTACAATTAAGCCGATGTCCTGAGGTAACGGAGTGCAGCTTCCAAGAAGATAAATGCACCGTTGCGGGGCGAATTCTCACAAAACTATTTGCAAGTAACATGAATGACGGACTAGCAATAGTTCCATCTGGAAGCAAGCGGGATGGCTCAAAACAATAAGAAGGAGCGAGATTTGCCTGTGAGCAAACTTTTCACCATATATAAGAACGACCTAATAATAAACTAATAGGGTGGTGGCTTACTTGCTTTTATGCCGCATTGGCACAACCCTAGATGGAACATGATATGGCGGATAAAAGCTTTGAAGGGAAAACCAACATGAATGCAGGTCCATTGGATGCGGTTACTTAGATGCTCTTGGTAATTCATTTAAATGTTTCCATTAGTCGGTCTCATTATACATCTAATTGTCTGTCTTTTTGAAATATCTAAATAGTCTAGCACCTTGCAAACATATTTAGGAAGCGACTTTAAAAATGTGTACAAATATGTATCCGTTACCGGCTGATAAGACGGCCAAGTTAAAAGGTGTAATTTACATCTGTTAAATATAGCCGTTTTTATAGCAAGGTTATTTTCATAGCATTAATTTCGAAGTAATTGCACGGGTTATTTGACTATTTCTAAACATTCACATGAAAATCGCTTACAGGTGGAATACGGTCATGAGTTGCGTTCCTTATATCTAGGAAAATAAAATATGTAAACGATTAATAAGCAAATCTAAAATAGTTGCGGCAATTTGTCATTAGCAATGGCAATATTCTTAAAGACTGGTGCTCCGGTCGTCCAAAATATAAGTCATTATACTGCACTGCTAAATGTAGGCATGATAACTCGATTTTCATTTTCTTTCTATTCACTTTCGAAGTACCAGACAACACCTTTTACATTAACTTATTCCTATATATTAGATTTTAATTTCCATTGATTCTTGGAAACAAATTATTTGTGCTTCAGTTTAAGGACGCTTAGTATGTGTGCTTTGAACTGCTGCATGTTGTATGCACGAGCAAACAGATTGACTGAAAGACTGTGGGGCGATCATATATGCTATTTCGGCACCGGAACCGCCAATTGGCATCTGGCTTAAATCTCGGGTTTTTCTTTATTGTGAACAAGCCGGTTAGCATGTAGATAGAATCAAATATCCGGAACCCACGTCCTTATTTTTGACAACTAGAAAGATATGAAATTAATCTTGCGTCGTCGCCCTATACTGAGCTGACAGCATCTTTCCAGCCCCCTAGGACTCGTGCAGCTGCTAATGTGCTTAGTTTAAACACTTGCACTAAGCTGGTATCTCAAACATGGACCTTCCTGCCAATTCACTTTATTTTATAATCTCGGGTTTCAGCTCGTCACACAAAAGTCCCTAAACACATTTTGTCCATAACTTGTAGTGTTCAAAATAAAGATTTCTAAAAATTAGCGAAAACTTCTACCCTTTGCGGGTATTGTAATAGGACGTTTCGCCTAAAATGGAGAACAAAATTTAACCATGCAGTTGTATAATAACATAAAATGCCGCGAGCAGTACGTAAGTTTAATCATTTTTCGAAGCAATTGTCAAGCATACTATGTACCAAATGTAAGTAATAAGATTTATTCAGGCCAAACAAAAAAACTTAGAATGCGTTGGGATTTTTGAAAGCAACATATTTCAGTTGTACTAAATAGCTCTGGTTTGATCTTATTTTGGCGTTTCTGTGATTTCAAAATCATCACTTAGTCCTTCTTCCTTCGCATCAACATCATCAGAGGTTTGTTCTGATCTCCATGGGGGAATACTGCAGTCAATATCTCCTAAAATAACATATGGGTCTGATTCATTGCAAGTATGAAGTCATCATCCATTTCAAGAAACTGTTTAATATCCATCCCATAGAATCCTGCGAATGGAGATGAAATGTCGAATACAGCGGCCGCATACCGCTCGAGAGATACAACAAATCCGGATTTACTGAAAAGTTTCTGGTTTTTCGATTAAAATTTGAACCAAGCGGAACATATCCAAAACTCAGCATCCAAATCATTAACTGGATTAATAGATGAAGTCCCTTCGCCTGAGAATCGTTAGTATACTATTGTGTCACTGTCCATTGCGTTCTCTGGACACCATTGTGCATTTTAAAATATTTATGATTCTTTGTTTCATAGGTTGAATTTGTGATGTCATGTATATTTCTGAGCGAAGACAGGTGATGACTAAAGTTAAAACAATTGCAAGCTTTAAGAGTACCGCTTGCGTTTCTTTATGCAATATCTAAAAATTCAGGTGTAATATTTTTGAGATGCTTACATGGCTTACATGACTAATATTAAGATTAATATTAATATATATATATTAATATTAGGATGATGAAGTGCTTCTTCTTCATCACCAATGTGTTGTTACTTCTGTCAAACAACTCATATATTACGGTAGTCATCCACGCAGATCGATTTAATCTATAGGTGATTGGAAGTTTATCAGGATTTAGTTATTTAAGTGCACGTGGTATCGCTGATTTACCAATGACCATTAGCTTTGGCTTCTCTCCATTTGTTTTAGCGCACAACAGAACCGCGAAACTTATTTGTAAGGTTTTTCACTCATATTTTCACCCTTTAAAATATTTGCCTTTTAGCCATCGTTTTGAAAGTCTTTATCACTGTTGAAGCCTATGTTCAAATTGAAAAGCTTTTTCCATTGAATACTTGAATAAAACTTCATACGCTTCATCAGACTTACCATAGCAAACTCTTTTGGAATTTTCATGCCGGAATGTAAAAGTGCCCTAGATAACCATTAGATAATTAAAAATCTGCAATCACATTTATCTTTGGAACCTTTTAGCATTTTCTTGAATCCTCCGCCTATACATTTGAGCGTTAGCAGCCCTCATTTGCTTAAATTTCAGGAGTCCATACTTCGTAAAATTTACTTGTTGTGCTAAGCATAACTTTTACAGTATTGTGTGAGCTACCAATGTCATTCTCTCTTTAACCTCTTCAGTAGGTTGGTCTGCCGGTTGGTTTCACGCAGTTTGTCCCATATCTTGGAGTAAACTATCAGGACGCATTTCTTCCTTGTCCTTATTCCGTACTTCGGCACAGAACGCTCCATTGCGCTCTATCTGAAGTGTTACCGTTCACCAGTATCTAAGTGCACACTATCGAGGTCAACATACACGGAATGGTTGTTGGCTCGGTTTAGGTAACAAATATTGCTTATCCGCCTCCGCAACTAAAAAGTGACGACCAAGTTCTCGACATCTCTCCTAGGAAGTCATGGTGGTAATGTACCCCAACAGTTCTTTGTGAAGCGAGTTTGCACGCTCTCAGGAGCTAGTAAATGACACCTTATCATTATAGTGCAAATAGACCAGCGATATTCCCGTGCAAATAGCAACGTTGCCTTTTATAATCTAAGTTCACGAAGCCAGAGCGATTTGCAGATGAAGCCGATTATTCCTATGCTTTGGTTATATGTTAATCGCATTGTTCAGAAAATTCAAAGGTTACCGTGCAGCGCATTCTTATATTCCGTATGGAAATGTATTGCGGCATCATACCGTTTCAGTTTTACTATAGTATGTTGCATACATAAGAAAACATTTTGCATCTGTCTTAGGCCAGTTTCATTCCCACATTTCGCACCATGACTCTACGGAAGAAAGGTCAGCCTGGGTATACTATAATGTTTAGCAAGATTCATTCTTGTCGAAGGAGTGGAAGAATACTCTTCCTTCAGCATTTCAAAAGGCAGCTATAAACTTGCTTCTCTTAAATTTATCATTTATGTAGACAAGGAAAGAAATGGGACTCAGTAACCTGCCTTGGATTACCCCACTTGTTACTGATGTGGGTTTGGATTATTATTAGCAACTTTCGAATTATTAGCACTTTCGAATACCCTGAGATAGACGACGGTACATTGCAATGTACAGCGCAGTGGTATTATTTATTAAAGCGTAGCAGAAGGAACTAATATATTTGGCCGAATTTTATTTTAGGTTTTGAATGCAGCCAGAAGGCGCAATATACATGGAGTATGAATATGCGTTTTACAAGGATGAGTTAATCAAAGCGGTCGTATAACTTGCCTAAAGCATCGAGTTGATGGTTATTTGTTGGCGCTTAGAGCTTTCTTTAAAAAGCCGAGGTCATCCTAGATCATAAGACCAAGCTCACACATTAGTGATATGGTCTCCAAGGCACTAATTCCCAGTGTATTTTAATGGACATACAAGTACTTACCTAATGGTGTACACGACAGCTATTCCGTGTATTCGCATTGAACGCGAGTGTAATGAAATATGATTATTAAAAAGCCTGGTTAAAATTCCGCAGCAGCAAGACATCGCTTTTGCCATTAGAAATTATCCTACGTATATGTGTGCTAATGACAACAAATAAGAACGATGAATCAAAGGCAAACATGAGGTAGCAGATGAAGAACGATTGGCTGTGAATTTGTACAGGCATGCAACACAAAATTATGTAATGTTCATAGGTGCATGCGATGGCAGTATAAGTTTTGCCTCACACTCAACTCTTGTTCCTTCGCATCCGAGCTATCTTGTTTCTGACTCAGATCAAACTGGATTGCTGCAATTTCCAAGAAAATATTTTCACGTATTATCAGTCGGAAAGTACTGGTGATTATCCGCGTGACAATTTTCAACATGTTGTGTCATTATAGTGTGATATGTGGTCTACGGACGAAATCAACGTACTCTTGTAGATATAAGCATAATCAAATGGTATGCGTAAGTTCACCCCAGCTCTATAACTTTTGTGTCGTTGATTGATCGCTTAGGAGCTTTTCATTCTAAAATATCAATGGCTTATACTTTTCTTACAGTTTTAAATCTGGTGGGCCCACTGACTGAATTTCCAGTGGAGCGATCGAAGTAAACTATTAAAAGTCCGCTTGTGTATCCCTTTGGGTAATTACTCAATCTGCAAGTCGGGACAATTTACGTTATTTGCGATGAGAACAGATTTGTTAGTTTATGGCATGACTATACTCAAGGTGAATTTCAGGCAAAAATCCATCGCTGGTATGGATATCAGTGGAAGATACATTTCAACCACAAGTCATGTTCCCTGACGTTTATTCATTTATTACACTTCATATTCTGGTCACTTGTCTAAATAATCCACTGACTCACAATCCCGTTCACAACAGCGGTACATAAGTACCAGAATCGGTCGCAGTTTTAGTTTTCCAAATACTTCAATACCACCTCCATGCATTTATGAAGAGGACGCTTAGGAGTTTAGGTGCATAACATAGTCAATTATAGTTAATCTAGCTCACGAGGACTGCGTTATTGTGCATGCAATAAAATTTTCATTTTTCCAGTAGTTCTTCAGTGCAAGTATTTCTAAGCGTCCTCTTCTTGGTAATATACATTTGACCATTACTCATTTGCGATATAATTAAGTACTATTAAACTAGTAGGATTTCCAGCAAATTCCGTAAGTTGCGCCATCATCAACCATAGGGTGTAAAATTTATAAGGTTTGGATAAGTGTTTATGTGAATTGAACTCATCAGGATGGATCTCAAACAAACAAATGGAGAACATTGTGGCAAAATTATGTAAGATATGGAAATGCAGGCAAAATTTTCCATTTTGTCTATTGTAAAATTCGGTTTTGATTCATTTTCAGAAGCTCGTAATTGCTATACTTTTTGGTTGCAAATTAACTTTGATGAAGAGAACCCTTTTTACCTTGCAACTTTACTAGGTTTTCATGTATTTTTCCTATCAGTTGTCAATACCGCAGATTCACAGACACTGCTGACCACACCGAATGGCAGGTAAGTCTTATGGCATAGTTTCATCGGGTTTAACTAATTCGATACAGTCATTTTATTTATAACAGGAATCCGGGAAGCAGCTGACCATGGTACCTGAATGCATTTAAATTCATACGTCGTATATAATTTCGCTACATTAAAGAAATTGTACGTTCCTTATAATTAAATAGAAAAAAGTGATAGCTTGCCGCAATGATTTTACCTATATACTAACTGAGTACTGGAATTTCGCGTAGGCCGAATCTCATTATTTCCTCGGTGTTTTTTACAATAACTCTTTCCGAATTAAGATCGGTAAAGTGAGATGATCTTTTACGTACCACGTTTCCAACCTTTGTTTTAAACGCAAGTGTTTATCAAGCGAGATTTATAGGCAAGGATTTTGTGTACAAGCAACTTAGATGTTGTACTTAAAAAATTATCTAATGATCTAATGACATCTCGCTTCATTGTATAAAATGGTCTAACAAATCCATTAAACTAAAAAATATATTTTCTCATTAAATCTCAACGTTTGTATGCATCACGTCAATCTTGATTATTCAACGGGATATAACAAAGCAAATCACATGCAAAGATGTGAAATAATGATATTCTGTTTATCACAGCTGCTTTATGTCAGGAAATATGGGAGCTGAATAAAATTTAACCAATAATCTTTTAACAAAAAAATAGATGTAAACTGAAAGCCATAAACGCTTAGCACGCATGTCGCGAACAAATGTCGGTGTTTTGTTGAAAGACGCAGATTAATATATACCAGAAAGGAGTAATTTTACAAATCCCTTTGCAATGTTATCGTCCATTTTTTCAGCTGAAATTGTCAGCTGTGTGTTTATTTATAATCCAAATATAACTGCGCATTGTGCTTGGATAGACCAGCTTATATGTTTCGCAAGTAGAGGTTTGGTGACGTATTCAATTACCGAAAAATGTATTCCTTTAATTGTGGCATTAGGTGCTAAAGAACACCAGCTTTAACAATTTGCTACAAATTCCTCATCAAAAATATCTAAGTAATCCTTAGATATCACGTTTTTGTTTGTAGAAATTGCAGCTAAACAAAACAAAATATCAGATTTCGCATTGTAATTTTCTAGCCGACGTAATAAATAAAAGAGATGCGCCAAAGTTCAGTCTGTGTAATATAGAGACTGACACACAGGTAACTCGTAATTTACTGGTTATTTTTAAGTTTAAAACTTGGGTAATAAATTGTTATATGTCGATGGTGCTGCCTTTAATCAAAATGGTTGCAGTTTGCAAAACGTTGGCTGTGGTAGGGGAAAATTGACAAATATCATCATACTGTAGAAAAAGCAAAGCAGTAAGAAAACGCAATATTTATTGCACGCAAACACGACCACACAATCGGTCATGCAAATGCGTAAATTTAACATGTGCGTACTTCCTACAAAGCACAATCCATGGGGTATCACAACGAACATGTTCGGGCTTCTTCACCTCCCGTTTGCAAGGCATGTGGGGCGCCGTCCGAACCAGTCCATGACAAGATGCCCATTTTGGCCTTCGCCTGTTTTTATTGATTTCCAATATTTTCACCTGATGGTTACCTTCCGTACTAAAAAAATATGCATTTTAACATTACATCGGGCGATTTGCAAATATATTTTTTAATAACATAACTACATCATGATATCGCTTAACAAAGTTTAGCCTTGCCGTTTGAGACATTGCATCCTAACGTAAAGTATTACCGTTTTAAATTATGAGATTGTAACTTTCTACCAATTGTGTCCATATTCATAGTACAACTTACGCCTCACGATCGCGTCTCGTGGATTCGGTGAAGTTTTAGCAACTACATGTTTCTTGACAAATGAAGGCGTAACAACTGTGCATCACATAGCTGTACTTGATGTACCTAAGTTAAACATAAACATAAGTTAAACATAAACCCTTCTTTCGTGAAACCATCTGAAAATGCTTAGGGATCGCATGACACATACACACTGGCACCTTTGCCTGATTATCTGCAAAAATTGATAATTCACGGTTACACACCAAAGTAATATCCAACCGGGTGGTAATGTTCCATGTACCTTCCGATTGACTTAATTGGCTGATGTGTCATGGTAAAGAAACAATAGTGCAAGCATGCAATGCTAACTTGTACACAAGTCTCTGGTTTGCCTCAATTTTTTGCAAAACATTTATCTAAACTCGGAAGAAACACTAGGGGTAAGCGGTTATTCCATGTGTCATTGATAAAATTAAGGCTGCATCTTGTCCGTTCTTATTATTTAGGACTATTTACGTACAATGGCTCGTAATAAAATTTAGTGACAGCATATTACATCCATCATAGTAAATACACTATCAAACAGCAAAGGCAAGCACTTACCACCAACAAGCATTTTGGGCTAACACTAAAAAATAGAATCATAATCAGAATTCAGTATTCTATTTTACTCCGTAAACTGCTGGCGTTTACTGTGCTCAGAGAGTTCTTGTTTTGCGCAGTATACGTTATCGGAGATCGCGTGGTGAAGATATAATTATATATTTGTTTAACCTTGGTATTGTATGACAACATGGTAGGGTTGAACATATAGCAACTTGAGAGAAAAGATAGTTTTACAACAACCTGGAATTTATGCAAATGAATTCCGGCTGCGCTTTCGGCACACATATAGTATATTGTCAAAATAAACTAAATCAGCAAAACCTTCTGCAGCCTATAGAAAACGTAGCGATTATGTACGTATCCCATTGCACCAATTCAGATGATATACCTTACCTACGTATACGTCGGAGGTCCAAACTGGAAACGTTTTGTCTAACTATCTGGAAGAGCCACAATTGATATCCTAGCTAATTTACTCGCGGTCAGTCTGAATGTATCCGTTGGTCAGAGGTTTCACCTCTACAACACTGGCAACACAACATACAACGTTCAGTTAAAACTAAAATGAACTACCAAAAATCTGCTTTTGAAACAAAGCAGTTCTTAAAACTAATTTCTATACACCATTACAAAGACGAAATACTCACTATAACAAAACCGTCATGTGTTAAAACTGCAATATTGATCACACGGGCAAGTAGTTATAATTGCATTGCATTTTAACTACAGTGCTAATAAAAAGCCTCTCTAAAACTACGTAGCAAAATATTTGGTTTGTTACCTCGAAACTTTATTCTCGGTAATCTCAATAGTAAAATCATGCCCTAATTTTGTTTCTTCTAACATGCAGATATCCGTCTCGTGCACGACGTGCTTTGCAGACTATCAAAAGTAAAGTTTGACAAACAAACAGTACCTTAAATCATCGTGCATAAACCGGTTCGTACAAAAGCCGATAGCATCACTTTGTAACAAGTAAGTTCGTGTTTTAGTCGGCACCTACGTAATCAGCAAACAGATTAGCGAAATTTTTATAACGGCTGAATGTTCTATTAGAAATTATCGTTGGATCACTCAAAAAGTGCTGCATCAATAAAGCTATGGATGGACTTAAGGAAGATGGCATACTTAAGAATAAGAGAATGACTAAAGCAATAAAGTTGCAGATGACGATATTCACTCTGGCGTCCTAATAACAGATGGAAATTACCAGAAATTATTGGTTGATTCTGATTCGGAATATAGCTTCGAAGTATTCTAGTAGTTAATTGCCATTGTGCAAGGTTTGAATATATGAGCCTATAAAATCTATCGGCACGTTGTGTTCTATCATGACATTTTCCAATGTTATTGGGTGTGATGGTTTTGATTCTGCATAATATGTACGTTTCTGTTACCACCATCCGTCGTGAAGTCATATGCGTATGCATCGAGAATTTTCGAAGCAATAGATAATGTTTATACCTATAGGCAATTCTAATCCCGGCCTGTGATACTCCCTGTCACTAACGAGTGGTGCTAGGTCAATATAGGGGCATAGATGTGCAATTAATTGCTGGGCAGATACTGCTTGTGGTATTTTCGAATGACGTACGACTTTTGTATACGCCGACACTCCAATACAGACAAGGAAAATTGTCAAAAATTCATCGGTTTTTATCCGGTATTATAAGTTATTTTATTTTGATAACTAAAGATTGTGTTATGGATTTGGGCATAAATATGATGTGTACGCAATCGTAAATCCTTAGATAATAGAGTTTTATCGCATAAAAGCAGTGCTTTGAACTATTCCGTTGCTATTTCAGCATGTGTTCTAAAGACAGTCGATATAACCGCACTGATATACATATATTCCGTAGGTTCACAAATATCCTTCAAATACATGTATATATATCGGGTAAGGCATACGGATAAGCCAACTTAAATCTTGGCTAAATGTTTAGTTTAAATACGCTTGCTCTCAACATATTTGTCTTTACAGATATATATGTGTATATTTTTACATATAGATTTACATATTCATATACTATCAAACATGTTGATAATGATTTCCTTTCATATACAAATTTAGTGGAGGGTTACGTCGAGATATCCGTATGTCTTATTCCGTGTGAGTCGGTTCACTGACTCATGGCGCTTGACTTTGCATGTGCAGAGCGAAGAATTTGGCTGAGGACCCGAGTCACTCCCCTGTCAAGCGTAGGCGCTATTTTAGTATTCAATCCAACCCCCCACCATGAATTACGTCAATAATAATTAATCCATGCTGTATCGGCCATCTCGTAGTAGCCACAGAATAAAGGCAGCCTTATCTGCGGCATACACCGGGGGGATAAGGGAAAACATGCTACCGCTAGCGCCTTTCTTCTTTCTTCTTCTCATGCACATACTCTCTCTGTCCCATTTTCACAGAATCCACTAGTTGCTCAAATCTAGTGAGTATATTTCCATAAGGTTGCCCACCAATGAACTCACAGGCTTCTGCGAAGAGCGCGCAAAGTGGGTGCTGGAGAGTACTCTTTCTGCCTGATCACACTGCGAGTGAGCGTTCGGAGCGACGCACTGCACAAATCGCAATGTAACTGGCGCGCTACAACCTGGATATTTCTGATCACAGCTAGATTGGTCTTGCTGACCAAATTAAGTTATATTAATCTGGTTCTGGCTATATGTTGTACTAGGTGGGCAAAGCCACCTCAGCAGCACGTGAACATGGGTTCGCAGTTGCAACATCAGATCGCTTAAATGGTCAGCTGATGTGTTAGCCCACTGATATCAGCGCGACTGATGACCGTTCGACTCCGGAAGAGGTACGTTTGCCACCTTATAAAGCACGTACGGTCCTATAATGTCCTGTCCTGATGACAAGCATAGTAAGTTCTACACACAGCTATCCTCCGTGATACGGTCTGTGCCTAGAAGCGACCGAATGTTTCTGCTGGGTGATTTCAACGCGCGCATTGGACATGATGCATCGGTGTAAACATATGTCCTCTTTCCGCATAGCATAAGTTCAGAGTATGCTAACGGCAGCACGATGGTTTCACTCTGTGTCACTCACAGCCTGACGATCATGAAAAGGTGGTTTGCACTGAGCGCGAGTGTTATAGCGACAAGGACACATCTTCGGGGTAGTCAGGCACACTTGCTCGACTATGTTATGTTTCGTCAACGTGACGTGCATGAAATGCGCCTCATAGGTTTACTTCCTGGAGTGGATTGTGACACTGATCACAAGCTGATGCGGACCAAGATGTACACATACGTGCGAAAAGTATATACGGTTTGCCTGCAGTGAATTAGAGGCGTAAATTTAACATTTCCTTTTT
>CALYDF020001445.1:0-10437 GCA_944474145.2 Dicrocoelium dendriticum
CAGAATCTGTAAGTCTTCGACCATTGATGTCTAAGGCTTATCTTGAAAACGCAGTGTTATGAGCGTATCACTGATGACGAAGTTTCTTAGCGCTGTTTCGGTCTTCCGAAGCTCCCAGCGCTCCTACAGCGCTGCAGATTTCAATGATTCGGTCACGTCGTCCGCGGATCAGACACTGACTTCACTAAAGCCATTGTTTCGCCCTCGCCTTGACAGGGTTGGTGTCCTCGCCGTGGTGATGAATTGAAAACCTGGCCCGCAGCTGTTAAATCGAATGTCGATCTTCTGGGATTCCAGGTTGTGCATGACGCTCGTCACTGGAGGAATCATTATATCGGTATCCGCGTGGATCTTGCGACCGATCACCGGGCTTGGACAGCTGCAATCCGCGACATTCATGAAGCTGGCTCATCTTGTCGTAGGAGCTAGACGCAGTAAACTAATGTAATGAGATGTATACTCCACTGTTTTAACATTTTTTAGACCGTACTTGACCTGCCGTGCTGCATGTATGCTTGGTCTATGACAGGAGGAGAGTTGAACTCGCTTTAAGAACTGACACAAACTAACTGGTACCCAATTAGCAAATATAACAAAATGTAGTCGGTTATCATAGAAAAATGTCTAACTTATCTTTATTCTAACGCTTAGCAATAGCTGGGCACACGCTCTCCATAGTGAAGGATCTTTTTGTCACAAAGCGATACTTCCGCATTCCAACTGTTACCGCTTTACCGTGCTAGCTATTTTGCTCATTGGCGAGCTTTTTCATTGGCAACTCATTTATGAATAATGGACAATGATTTATCACGGGTAAGCAGTCAGGTGCTTGTCATGTTCCATGGGATCGTTAGAAGGCAAACTAACAACAACAACAACAACAACAAAGGATAAGTGAATCGCCAGTTTAAGCATCTGCCTATTTAACCGCACTGCTACATAAGTTTGAAAAGGTAGGTGAATATGAGTAAATTAATTAATGGGGTGATCAGTTGTAGTTCGCGTACCCGTGAGAACAAATAAAAATTGGAAATGACAACGCTCACACGCGTTTCGCTTCCTTGGACCGATGTGATACGTAAATCTAATTTGGGTATATCCTAACAATATTTCACCGTAACAGCGTTTAAGAAATGATGTGCAGGAAGTGCAAATGAGCGCGCTGATTGTTAGTGTTAGGTTGAGGTACAAACAAAATGTATTATATATCATAATCTAAATGCGTGAGGGCGTCATCGAGACGTCTTTCGAAAACCAGCAGTGTGTATGGGAACAAACAATGTAAGTGGGGGAAGACATTCCAAATTTGCCACACGAGAAGTAGTAAGGTAGTAAGGTATAATTCTCGTGGTACCGATAAACCGAGCCCACAGAGGGACGGATCCATATTCCGGTGGCATTCCAACTGGCTATACTGTGTGGCCAGCATTAGCTGGTGACTTCCCAGACTGGTATTGTGTTTCCGATTCAAAAAGTGACGACAAGCATGCTTTGGACTCCGCCGGATCAAATATGACATCAAATCGCCGCGAAGGCGTTTGTGTTGTCCACTGTAGACCCTGCGGGTTTACAACCTCACTTGCTAAGGGAGATGAAACAAACTACTCACTTTCATGATCTCACTTTGTTGTAGCCTTTCAATTGTGATGAGGTCGTGCAAGTGCCATGGCCGCCAGGCATCCATGGAGTATTCCGAATGGGGTTTGACGTATGCGTTGAGCACCAGAGACAAGATGGGAGGGTCAAAGAGCCAGAATATTGGTCGACTTTTTGAACGCTTTCCAGGCCTGTTGTGAACAGGCATGATCCTCCTGTGCTATCACACTTGTTGCATTCAGTCGAAGTGTTTTGCAAAACTTGATTTCCCAGCCTGTACTCGCAAATGGATTGAGGACGCATTCGCAAGCTCTTACACTTGGTAGCGTTGAAATGAAGCAGCTTCTGATTCGCACATTAGTACACCCATCAAGGTCATCCTGAAGCGATACGTGGCCACACGTTGTGTTGCTGCCTCGCCGTATCATGACATCATCAGTGAAGAGTAAGAAATTAGAATAGATCACTCTCGCGAGATTGGTTATCTAAATTAGGAATAAGCGTGGAAGTAGTATTGAGCCCTGTGGCACTCCATGGTGAACATTGATCTAGTCTAATACGGCACCACGAATTCTCATGTTCAGAGGTTGTTGAATCAGTAAGTTACCTATGCTACAGAGAACTGGCACCAATTCCAGATCTCTAAGCTTGTGAATGAGGACACGGTGGTTCAGAAAATCGAACAACTGTGAGAACCGCAAATAAACCGCTGTCGACGGTTTCAGTCCAACCGATGCGAGCAAGTTGCAGGTTTGTGGTGCAAGACCGGTTCTGGCGGAACTCAGGTTGCTCTGGTGCTATGAAATTGTATTCTTCCAAGTGATTAATGATCGCTTCGGAAATAATTGTCTCCGTTACACTGAAAAACACCGGAATGAGTGTTGTTGGGCGATGGCCGGATCTGCGCGACTGCCCCCTTGTGAATGGGCGTGACGATGGATGGAACTGTGGGTGGTGCAACGCAAGCCACCCATGGTCGCTGTGTAGGCGCAGGCATCCTGTGGTTTTCCCCATGGAGGTCGCAGTGACAGACAAATAAGGATACGGATGTCGCTAATGCATAAATATGGTTAAAGTTTGAAGGAATAGCCATGGTTGCACGTGGGCTGAGACACTTCCAGAGCGCTCAGACCTAGACAGGAGAACGATTAGGGTCCTTAACTAAAGCCTTTGGCGCAAAAACTTTTCCGCAAGGCAATGGATGTGGCAACGATTCGGTTTTACAAAATGGAACGTCATCCGATTTCAAAACCCATCCACCAGGAGCAGGAGACTGAGTTCATCTGACCTCTAGCTATTGACCAACCTGGTAGGAGTAGCTCTCAAGGGCCCAAGGGCCCCACTCTGTATAGTTCAATGGGTCTACAAAGTACGCAAACCATCACAATACGTTGTAATCCAGTCTCATTGAGATGGAAAACAATACGGAACGATTCACGATTTTGTGTGCCTTACTTGCGCACAGACCATGCTGATCTTCTCTGTATCGTTCCAAGTTTAGAATATGTACAGTAATAGCCTAGTAGCCGAAGATAAACTGGCTCACCAAGATTATTTGCGTTCCAAATCCTCCAAAAACAGCAATCACTTAAGCAGCCACGTTAGCATTGGTCGAAAAAGGATGTGAGATATCGCCTCTTTTGACTCGACAAACTGATGACACAGAGCAATGAAGTATCTAATGATATGCGAACGCAGTAGACCTCTACCTTACATTCAAGTGCCCGAAAGCAAATAAATACAAACAGCGCCCCAATTTCAGGACATACTTGTATCACGTTCGCAGCTGGAACACTGTCGAGGAAAACCTTTCACTGTGCACCTGCAGTGTTTCCGGTATTGATGGTGTAGTGATCTGTAGATTCCCCCGTTTCATTGCGGACTGCTGTGCAAATAAATTATACTACGTGTCTATGTAATGGTGCGGCTCCTTTGTTTAAATGATGCTCACAGTTGTATGAGTAGACAAATCTCCACCTTTCCGGCATAGACGCAACCTGATAAGCCGCGGCCTTCTTTGAGCACCCAAGGATCTCACATCTCCCTTCTCTTCTCTTGATGCCATAACGTTAACAGTAGCTTGAATGTTTTAATGAAATCGTCCCTTGCTTATTTTTCGCGTAACTGTTTACCCACTGTCAGTCGCTCGTTCGTTCAATCGCTTACATTAGGTCGCATGTAGTGATTCTAGGCCCCATGACGTCATACACTTGCGAACGCTGAACGTAACTGATACAACGCTGGTCAAGTCATCATCGCACTACTTCCAAACGTGCTTGACTAAACAAACGGTGCCTATTGTGTGAAACAGGTCACATTTTAATAGCGGTAATCATTCAGAACTCACGAATTAACACCCTCTAATCCGGTCTACTTTGGTTCTAAACGATGATGGAAACAAACAACGATGAAGCTTACTAGAACATCAACGACGCGGCAACATCATAACACTGCAACAATAGGGTTTCCGTCAGCACCGATGACGCATTATCGGAATGTCGACTGCATGCAGTAGTTGGATGGAAGGGGCTGATAAGTGAACAGGGACCAATGTCATTTATCTCAACTTCTCGAAATTTTTCGATCACCTCGACTACCGCATTCTGCTTTACAAGATTGAAAGCTAGGGAGATAGGGATTGCACTCTTACCGAGGCTCCTCTACGCTATTCTACGCTACTGCACGCCACTCAACTGCGCACTGAGGATGTCACCTCGATTGGTGACGAAATGTTTGCAACGAAATTTCCAAACTCAGCGAACAGTTCAACTGCCTCCGGAGATAGGGATCCTATCCACTAGTTGATCAGAATTCTCTTGTAGCAGCGGCAACGGTAAATTATGGTTCGGAGTGCGTTGTCCGATCCATTTCATGTCCGACGCGGAGTCCCACAAGGATCAGTGCTGAGGTCCCATCTGTTTCTAGTGTTTATTAACGAGCTGATGCGTCCGATTGCCTCGGATTTCTTACTATTGTTCTTGATATTAATTTGTGGCGGGCATTCGTAAACCAAGGAGATAACGATGCACTTCGACGAAACCTGGACAGTTATTATGTATGGTCATTCCATAACCTGTATCAGTTCAATTCATTTATATATATATATATATATATATATATATATATATCCTCACTCAGCTTCTGGGTGGACTGCAGGTATATGTATAACAGGTCGCATTCTTGAGATGTTGTGTGTGAGCGAAACCCAGTGTTGCGAGTTTGTAGCACTCAATGGTTATTTTCAATATAATTGTTGATATGTCTACCAGAAAATTTTGCGTTTTGCATTAAATTTCGAACTCCGAGTCTACTTCCATACGCCCAAGATAATTTTGACAGCAACAGACGTGGAGGATGGATCAAGGGAATTTAGCGCCGTTCCGTTGCGTGTGGAATACAAGGAGTACATCGTTTGATTATTGAGTGCTTGACTACGGACGTAGTTGGAGCTGAGTTAACAAATGAAATAACCGGGTTACTATGTCGTCATAAGAGCTTGATTTTCTCTCATTCCAATTCTCTTGTTGAATAGTTCTCAGCTAAACTTCATTTATCAGAAATGCGGATAGGTGAGACATGAACCCGTGACGCCTCCTTATCCTATACGCAGTGCTTGCAATGCTATCGATAAAATACTCGAAGACGCAATTCCGATCATTTGACAGTATATGGCGCAGACTTGATGGTTGCATCCGTGAAATTTGGTTAACGTCGTGATGTTAAGTCACTGTTCGAGGTGAGTTGTGCTTGTCGGAAAAGAGACAATGTACTTAACGCTTTTAGGCATGGGCCAGCTGTTCGACTAATGCAAAAGCAGAGACATGTTCAGCGTTGCTCATCCTCAACTTGGTTTTTCCTGACCATTGTAGTCCTAATGTCATCGGTTAGCCTCTAGTATCGATGTCCGAGTTGTGCTCCAAACACGATGATCATCATAAATCGTAATTATTAATCAATTGCTATTTCTAATTATCGACTGTATTAGAGAATCCCTTTGCGAAAAGTTGCCGCGACCTACAAAATCTATACAATGGAAATGCAACTACCCTTGCACTGATAAGAACTCAAGTTGATACATAAACTATCTCACAACGTGTACAACCAGGTATTGGGTGATCCGAAGATATCTGGGATAATGCTTGGATATGGGCTTTTACTATCAATGGTGTGGGAATACTTTCGGTGCAGTCTACAAAAGCTACCGCCGATGCACACTTTCTGGTGTTTATTGTGTTTTAGTTGACGATCCAAGCTCCAGTAAGTTGACATATGAACTGATCACTGCGTGAAATCTGTTAAATTAAGATACAACACTAAAAGTGCCACTATGATTCCATCATTGGTTGGCAGGTGGCGTGGCGGAGTGGAGCTGGACTAATTCCCCTGTATTAGAGCAGGTGATGCCAAATGTTGACTACAAAAATCTGTTCGGATCTATGTAACCCCATCAGCTGTAGGTAAGCGTAGCATGGATCAAGCTTCAACAAACAGTCAACTTATTTGTTATGCTGTTTTATGAAAGTTACTGATGCTGCCTAACACACTGCCTCCATGCCTATCGAAAGAGTCGACCTTTCAACGTTTGGCGTTACAGTGGCCACTAACGAAAAATTGACCCACTCACTGGTTCCCGTGTTTTAGGATCGATACCCTTCTAAAGTTGCAGAAACGGTATAGTGAAAAATTCACATATACATCGCAATCAAAAGCATTTTAAAAACGTATGCTAATTTGTATAGAACAGACTTGTGGAGTCTGGGCATGTTCAAGGTTCATTGACATGAAGATATTTGAAGATTTATCGACTGCCACACCTTTTATTCCATTGAGACAACATTTTCGATTCCTCTCTTCATACGATTGGATCTCCAACTATGAGCGAGATTGAGTAGGGTTTGGTTGCCTTAACTGAAAACATTATATTGGTCTTGGATGAATTCCCAACTTCAGAATATCCATAGTTGCTCTGGTAAACAAGTTGTGTTCTATCTCACCTACTGGTTGTACCGATTGTTGAAGCACTAACACCGAATGGGCACTGAGAGGCCATCGTGGATGACAAAACAGACGACTAGTAATTCTTAACAAGGAGCACAGGTTGTCTCCCTAGATTTCGGTGTATTTGATACTCTTTTTGTAAAATAAAAACGCGAAACAACTTGCATCTAGACCACAAAGACTATTCAGTTTGCACATGACAGCATGGTAACCTTCTAGCATGATTAATTGCATCGTGATATCTGGTCCCCTTCCAGCCGTCCTAGTAATCCCATTCGGTTGTTTTACAGTACCATGATACTTGAGGCTGTGCATGGGGGTCATACACTGTAACTTCAATTTCGACACTAATTACTAATAACAAACGGTGAACGATACAACCATCCCAGACACTATTGGTTAATTCCACTGTGCCACAACGCATGTACAACGTGGCGTGCTAGTTGAGGGACATTGATAACAGTTGCATTGTAATGGGCTCATTTGTCTGTCTTACATGTGGCATACACTTCGATTAAACAAACTGGCACACGTGGAGGCTAGGCCTCCAAAGCAACAACAGATCTTTCCAGTAGCCGCATATGTCAGTGACATCACCGTACATTTCTTCGTAAACCTTGAGCGATGGTCCTAAGGTAACATTGGCACACGGTTATCCGCTAACTAACCGGAGTTCAATCTCCGGTTACGATCTATTTGTGCCCGCAACCGAATATTTGGGGGGTGTAGCTCGTCTCAGCCAGTTCAGGCAGTGGTTGTTGATGTACGATTGACAGTGACATCAACCGTTTCGGTTTATATTTTCAAGGAACCTGGTCCATTTTGTAAAACCTCGTTGCGAATCAGTCGGCCTTTGTCCGTTAATTAGATCGAACCAACTTGACCCAGACAGTGGACGTTGATTTAAACTCACGACAGAACACAAGCGAGCATCTTGGGCAACCAAAATCGGTCTACTACGAGTACAGAAAGGGTATTTTATTTCTTCGGTTCTGAACACCCACACAACGGGCCGAAGTTCCTCTTTGCCTTCCCGAAAGAAGTCATCATGAAACGAAAATGTCTAGGAATGGGTTCACTGTGTTGATTCAGGTCAGTTTGGCTTTGCTTCCGGTAAGATTCAAACGAAAGGCTGTGTCTGTAACCCGTAAACGGTTGTACTAACCTGCTCGGTCTATGGGCAGCCTCAGAGTACGTTATCTCATGCTGAAGGCGCTCCATGTCGGAATCGATTGGGGCATAAATATATAGTGCTTAAGGTAGGTTAAAGGTAGTAAGCGGATTAAAGTATCCGGCTAAATAAACTTGTTGATTCGAAAAGGAGATTCGGTACCTTTATGATCACTCCGGAATTCACTAACGCTGGAGAATGTAACTAGCCCGGTCCGTTGTTAGGTACTAGTATAACCGCCATTCAACGTATGTCCACACGCAGAATGCAGTTAACCTGATTCCCACGGCATCAGCAACGTATGTGGAGAAAAGTGAACAAGGTTGTTACAGAATAGTTAGTTCACTCGGCTAAGTACACCTGAGCGTGGAAGTCTCAAATCACACAATTCGCAAATCCAGTCACATAATGAAGGATTCAGGGCTACCGGTCAGTCTTGCCAAGTTTCCAGAAACTAAAAGCAACAGAGATTAACTTAGGCGAATCACGCACTATTTTATAATGCTGCTTGTTGTGAAACTTGGCTGACAATGTTCACTGTTACGGTCAGTTTACATGCATTCCAGCGTCTAAAAAGTCTTCCCCACTTAAAACAAACAAATGACAACCTCCGCAAGAACGACGCAGGTCCTCAAGGCAGCCATGTGCTTCAGCTAGGATTACATGAATACTCACTACGTATCTCGTGTACAAGAAGCTAATTTGGTTAGGCTGTTTCTCTAGCCCAACTGTGCGCGTGAATGACTGGCTAAAACCTCTTATTAAAAATACTCAACACATCGCAAATGCAGGAATAGTCCACTGTTTTTATGCCTTTAATTTTCCACGCTGAAAATCTCCACTTACCCACTCAAGATCCTGGTTACGGTAACGGCACCGTCTGCAAACCGTCTGCGACCGGATAGCACCAATCGGTTTGCTGTTGAACCAATAGCAGACCAAACTGTTACTCGGAAAAGCGGATTGGTTGACTTGCCATTGGCTCGCATCTAGAGGCATATCTAGGATTGGACAGTAATGATTTATTGAACAAACAGCTCAACGGTCGTTATGGAAGGCCCTGTAGTCTCCTTAGGAAATGCTCTGAGCTATGATCTATTATCTGAGTATGTCTCTGATATCGATTATTTACATGTCAAGGCCTCGATTTCTTATGGCAAATCAACAATAGATGGAGCAGACGCCCTATTGTTTGAAACCCAACCGTATGTGGTCCAAATGAATGATCGAGAGGTTACCCAAAAACCATCGGCGTGGGCTGGCATTGGCTGTGAACTTCTCAAGGGTAATTTCTACAGTCTCTAACTGCGCTTCTGTTATCCTTGGAAGTCATCGCTCGAGCGGTTGTATTCAACCGTTTTCTATCTTAAACAATGGCGAAACACAATTAAATCACTTGGCCGGAAAGCGCATGGGGAACCGGAAAAGTAACTAAATCACCGGAAGAAATTGATTCATGACTTTGAAATAAACTCTCAAGATTCTAAAAGCCTCTAATCATGTGCATGAGGCACATGTTAACGTAATGTGAATTCTTTCAACAGCTACAAAAATGTCACTGTCATCTGCTAGGTTAACCATTGGGGTCCTGGGCTTTTGCGCTTTCAAAACATTTGTATAAAGAACGAGCCCCACGGTCGGTGAGGTATACAGAAGAAACCCTGTATCCCAGATGCGGGGCTCAAATTCCATGACTTTCATTATCCGCTTTATGATCACTGTCCACATCTAACAAAAATGGAACAGGGGTTTATAAAGGGAGAGCGTTCAATAAGTCCCGCGGAATGGATAGAATGACAAACACATAGAATGGTAAAAATAAAACGTTGCAAGGCCCTGAACACCCTTATGGTAGACACACCATGATGTTCGCATTGTAACATACATAGGGGCGCCTAGTTCGTTTGTATATGGGACGCTTGCAAACGTGTGTTGTGACTCTATTTCATTTCTTGATGTGCCCATGTATAACCCACAATGTAAATAGATTAGGGCAGCATCAAACCGTTATTTAAACACGAATTATGTGGAGACGGAAACGAAGTAGAGGGCGTTCTATGGTTGGCACGCACGAAGAGGGAAGAAGTTCTAGCGACATTCTGGCTGAACAGATGGCTTGCCTAACTTTAGTTTGCGGTCCCTCAGACTGGTGTTGTGATATGTCGTACACGGTGGTATCAAACAGTTGAGATGCCTCAAGACCTGAATGGTTCGTATATAGTCGGTCCATTGGCACCAAAGCCGACTGCTGTTCACGGTTGAGACACACGAATTAAATTGATATTAAAGGTGGAACAAATGTGTAGGGTGCTCGATTAGTCTCCCCTGAGGATTTTCAATCGTGGCCATCCTTTGCTTATGCCAGGTTTAACATGCCTGAATAGCATGTTAAAATGAGGCCTGACGTAAGTGCTAAGAATCTGCTGGCACATGACTATAACCAACCGTCCGAACTTTATCTACAGAAGCTTGTATGTTGATTCCTGGTATTTAGCACCCCACTGTATTGAGCAATGGAAGTTCTTATGAACCAGCATATCCAGATTCCACTGTTGTGTGACTTCCTGCAGGACATGGCCGTCCTATAATTCGAGGATTTCCCCACCACTATACCACCAGCAGATGAGCTCTTCCATCGCATCTGGCCAACTGTTTGTCGCTTACCTTTCAAA
>CALYDF020001446.1:0-25013 GCA_944474145.2 Dicrocoelium dendriticum
ATCAGTCATTGGCCGTGGTGTGGCAAGCTTTGCCAACCGTGACTCGATATCTTAGGAGTCGAGACTCAAACTGACATCCTGAAGGCCCCCTATTTAAGTGATTGTTGGTTGTACCTGATGAAATTAACTAAGTCCTAGACCGGTCGGCTACAGTCTCATTGATCGATTTGACAAAGATTCACTTCAGTGAGAGTCTCTGTACTTATATTGAAGTTGCGCATCGCTATCCATTTACACGAATGTTTTAAAGCGATTCTCCATTAGGCCTGATGGTTTATGGTAGGAGTTGGTCTAAGAGAAAATGCGGTATCGTCAGAAACAGAGGAGCTCAGTGACAACTTATCCTATGTGACTTTTAATATTGCACGGTGCCTGAATGGAAATTTTTGACTTAGTCTATGGCTACGAGGAAAGTTGAAGTTAGTTTATTTTACAATAGGATACTCGCAGGTCAACTTTAGCTCAGACATTTAAAGTCGAAAGCAGATTTGACTAACTGGCAAAGAACAAAGATTATAGTTTTCCTCAACGATGTTCCACTTTGCGAAATCACGCAAACTTGGTCGTATTTCTATACTCTGTTGAGTGAAAGCGGCTGCCAGTCTCCATTGGATCATGTTCATCAGTATGTCAATTCATAACTGAGCTAAATCTAGATCTGCGCATTCTGAATGCAGCTAAACTGATTAACAGATATACGGTGATCGGGCAAATAAGTTATTTTGGGCCAGATAACACTGATAATAATCGTGTAATGTAGTTAACATCCTTGTTTCACATTCTTACCTGCAACTGCAGGAGCAATCCCGAAGATCCCTTTTGCCCTACTTTTGTAATGAGAACTTAAAGGGGTTATTTGTCTTAGATGAACCTTAATCATAGTTTGAATCGGTCACCTACAGTTCCTCTGCACTCATTAATCCCAATTTATTTTCTCTTTTACTGATTTTGTCAAAATGGCTCTACAAAAGTTACTGTGGGCCAAATTTTGTATGTTGCGACTAGACGTCAGAAAATTCTATTGTCAGAAGCGTAGAAAGAGCAGCATCACGACGTTGTGGAAGCTATTGAAACGAACTTCTCGTATTCATCTTAATTGGTTTACCTATTTGAGGACATGATAGCGCTATTCCCAAACCATTAAATTTTATTTCCACAGAAATGTAAGAATGCTTGCTTCGAGCAATCGCAAGCTAACCCATTTTAATTATCCAATTTGAAATATTGACTCTTCAATTGCCAAATATTACATTATTGACTAATTGCAGATTAGCCGTCCCGCTTCGACACACAAACGCTTTTCCAGCCTCAACCCTCTTCTTAAGTTTACTGATATTTTTAATTTGAGTTATCATATCACGGTAAAAAGAAGTTACGTTTATTATTATCCATTTAGACCTCTGTGTCGTATTGCTTCTTTAGCCTGCAGATTCCTTGTCCCATCCAGTGCGATTGCCCAGTCTATACGTCGTCCCTTCGCCACAATCCGTGAAGTACCATTCGCATGCTAATGTGCGGTGCAGAAAAGTACTGCTGTGTAGTGAAAAAAGCGCCATGGTGGAACTTATTTCCGTGGCATCAAATCTTCGTCAATAGGATACTCAACAAATTTGACCCTATTCTTCAAAAATGTCTGGTTGAATTGAAGCAGACAACTATATGAAAATGAGACTAAACCACGTGCTTCCATAAACCTGGGCGCAATGTGGAATATTTTGCCTATTACACTCCAGTGTGCTTCTAGTACAAATTGCGATAGTCGCCTATTTCATCAGTAACAATCTGGCAGGTAACAGAGCATATATAACCGAAAGATGAAATTTACAATAATGCTGTACTGCGACAAGGTTGCCGTGAAGAAAGAATGCCAGTTCATCCAATTTGCCTAAATCCTATTAGGTTTGTGCAGTCATACGACGAAATTGGTCAGGCAAACAATTTTCTCAGTGCATTTTCATTTGAAACACTGCACGAACAACTTATATGCTTAAAGCCATTATAATGAATCAATATTTACACTAAGACTAAGCTCGATGTAATATACCTAGCTTAATAATAGCTAATACATCTGACGGCCAATCATCCATGGGATTTATAAACGTAGCTGTTTTCTCATTTGAAGAAATATTTCTTTAAGCAAAAGACGATACTAGCTGTTGATTTATTACGCCATATACTTTAAATTTTATAAGATTAGTGAATGTCCGCCTTTACCATGGTATGTAATCGAGTACCATTATTGTAAGGCAAATACTGTCAGATACGCCTTACCAAGGGCTTCAATACGACTGTGACGCAGGTACGGAAAAGTAGCTGAGGTCAGTGCAGCAACTCACTGGGCAAAAGGTGCAAGGGGATATGTGCGATGGGGCATAAGCATTATGATTAGGCATATCATTATACCTACCCATACACACATCTATATTGACTGGGCTGTAATTTAAATGATAGATCATACCTAAATAACAAACCTTATAGGATAAAAATTACTAACACCCGTAATAAAATGCCAATTGAAATGGTAAGAGAAATGCTCTTTATGTAGTGGGAGATCCTTTATGGCGGGCGAAGTTAAGGGAGAGGTTGTTGAAATAGTACCATAGCTAACAAAATCCACTGATGTTGGCTATTTTCTATTTTGATTTGTACATCCAGCTGAACGTATTCATCGTCCACTGGAACCCAGTCAAACAGACGGGAGACAGTTCGTGACACCTAGTTCGCCATGAGAACCCTCCTTTATTTTAACTATGTATCGATCGCTTCCCTCACTTGCGTTTTCCCTTCAGGCCTCCGTCGTGGAAACAGTGCACTTCGCAGCATTATGTTTGTGCATTTCACCACAACTGCTCAACACATCGGGACAGGGTACGTGGTGAATTAAACGGTTGGTGGAAAGCAGTAAAGGAAAAGAAATATTGATACATGGATCTGAAGCGAAATTGCACGTAGGATGCTACAGCGCATTTTCATTAATTGCTGAGCACATGGTGCCGATAGAGAGAATAGAGGGTGTCTAGATGCAAAAACTAAAGTGTGCAAAGTACAATGCTGTGATTGATCGTGTCAAAAACTTGGAAGGAAGGCGGCGTCCACCGTTCCGTTTCATTTAGTATATGGTTGATTGCATGTGAGGTAGATGACCCTGAACCGTTGGAGTGCTTTTGGAATACTAATTTGACTGGTTCAAATATATGTTGTCAAATTATTGAAATGCTGGTTCCGAACGATCCGCGTAGTAGTGCTCTCACCTCAAGCTGCACTCTGCTAGCGTCATAATGAATTGTGTCCCTCAACTAAAACAACCGCTTGCGGGTATCAATCATTTATGAATGCAGCTACGCCTAAATGCGGTCCTCGTGAGATCCAGTCGATCGCACTGTATCATGGGTTATGTAGTGATGGAAAACAAGAAACGCACGCAGTACGACTTCAAACAAGTACGGTAAATTTCATGCGGGCCATACTGTCAGAGTTTCGATATATTTTCTAATTTTTGGTTTCTATTTTTTGCCTTTCGGTTCTTAATGCTGTTGATGGAAAGCTGATTCAATTTACTGAAATGACATAAACCCAAATATCGTTTGGCTTTAATTATTCTGAATACTAAACAGGTTTAAGTGGCTTTTAACCACGGTATTTCGTCCTGTATGGCAATAGTTGAGGTTCAAATGCTGTCACGTGGCTGCAGCTCGCAGACTGGATTTGGCATCCTGCTCGATAACTAACGTATTTCTGTATGCGATCAAATATAAATATTGTGACGGATCCACAGGTCTGATTTGAACGTGGGTTAGAAGATAATCATATTCCAAGCAATTCGCCCCATAAGATTCACACAGGTCAAATCTGATCGAGGTGTACAGGACAGCTTCCGAATGGATTGATATAATCGCCAATGGAGGGGTAAAGCAGCATGTGATAGATGTGTCATCGTAGCCTTGCAATTTCCTCTCAAAAGATATGTTAAACGGTGAATTATATTGCCTTCCTACTTGTTTCACAATTATGTAGACAAGTACTATTTTGTTGTGATGTGATTAGCGTACAAACAGCTGGTCTCGTGAAGTACGGGGTATTGCGAGCCGGTGCACTCAACGACATTTGTATCGCTGTGGCCCGTTCGACGTTTGCTAATTGTAACCCGGCCCTCTGAGGGGTTTTTTCAACGTTTGCTGTACGTTTGCTGTACAACGACATAGGTAACTCGCATACACATGCATCGTTTCGGAGCGACGCAATCTACCCATATTCTACGGATTTCTAATGCACCTTCATTAAACCGGACATACGACCAGGATGGCAACCAAACTCGGTCCTGCATAGCCACACACCTAAGTGTTATAATTTCGGTTACTGGGGCTGACGGCCGTCAGAACAAATACATTCACAGCATCGAACAGTGTATGTACCATATCTTAAGTCACATGGAACGGACAAGACAGCCGACTACAATGGTTACGGTGTGAGTGTTTCGGACTGGGGGCGGCCTGATGGATATGAACCACGGTGGACCATTGGGTGAGAGTGAATTTCAACGTCGGGTGTGTGGGACGACATTGAAATTCTAAGGCATCAAATTGCCTATTGTAACATCTCCCTCTTTGAATACGCGTTCTCCAGACTCATACGAATGAAGCGTTGGGTTCACCTGTAAACGTTGCATAGATTTAGTAGGCCGCATACTTTTCCCAGTCACTTCGAACCATGGCTCTGCGCACGTCACTCTTTGTTCGATACGCCACACAACGTTAGTCGTGCAAACGTGTCCATCAATATATCAAACGGCAACTCGAATTTAGAAGTGATTGTTTGTTCAATCCGTCGTTTTGGTCGCTGATATACGTGCCGTATGACAGATAATGTTCCGAAAGACGTCCCGTGCATTACATAGCATTTTCTTTATCGTGCTTCTGCAGGTTTGGGTGTTTGGCCATGCATCCAAAGCGTACACCGGCTCCCCTAGTAGAAAACTTCTGTTCACGCCTGACGCCAGTAGCCGTTGCGTAACCTTAAGGGGCACTGCATCAATTGGACACGTGTCCCACGCCCGAACATGGCTTCTGCTGGGGATCTGCCGCATGGTAGGTCGCGGTGTTGCGTAGCCCAATTTACTTAAACAGAACGGCTGTATGATCTCCTCTGTGGGTCCTGCCACCCGAAACTTTAACAGAAAACGTTCGATAGTATTCAGGATTCATTATGCTTACCTTTGTACTGGGGATGCCCCGGAGGTGACCGGCAGTGCTTGATTAAATTACACTAGAAAAACACCAACATCGTCGGAGATAAATTGCGAACCGTTATGGGAATCCAAGGTGTTTGGTCAACGGATCTCTGCAAACAAATATTGTAATTTTCTTACCGTGACCGCTGTTGTAGTAGTGTTCACCAAGTATACGTCCGGCCACTTGGTATACGCATCAAACACAATTCAAAAAAACTAGCCTAGAACGGGACCAGATAAATCAAGGTGAATTCACTCCAATATGTTAGAGGCTGGCATCCAGAGTTGGATGAATTTTCTTGGAAGTTTCGCTGCTGATGCACATTTGCTATCTGTGTATTTGCACTGCAGTTAATGGGGATATTAGAGACCAGATTGCGTTGCATATCTTAAGAACTCGCCCCGCTTTCTTTAAGCGGAAGCACTTGTAACGCTGCCATGACATCTGTATATCCATCAATGGACGGGTTTATTTTGCGACTGTCCGCGCTGTATTGATGTACGGTTGCGAGAGTTGGCCTGTTCGTATCGCTGACCTGCGCCGTCTCTCTGTCTTTGAGCACCGTTGCTTGAGATTGATTGGCCGGTTGTGGCCGCTGCACTATGAAAAGTATATGTAAGTTAGACAGCGTGGCTTTGGTGGAGGCAGCTATTCGCTGGAGGAGCTCGTCCTGCTGCTTCAGCTGCGGTGACTTGGACACTTACTACGTATGCCCGATCATCCTCTTCCGTGTCGCGCGTGCATCGTGGTTGCTGGAGAGGCGCGGTGGACTATCTACAACATGGAGGAGCCACACCAGAATTGTCGAGTGACGCATCACTCCCCTTGGTTTTCACCCAATGTAACGAATGCGTGTGTTGCTGTTATGGGCTGTGCAATAAGCAATTCTGATAGGGCCATGTTACACAATTAATAGCAGTGGTACTCCCCATCGCGCACTCGGATTTATGATACTGTTATACAGTCACAAGTACTGTGATCATCACTTTCTGTGTGCATTTGTTTACGGTGTAACCAGTCGATTGTCAGCACTGAGCGGGTACTGCTGACGCACCTCGTTACTGAATATTCATGTTTGTTCTGTTCTGTTTCTGCAAAGTTAAAGGCATTCACATTTAAAGAAATTTTTTAGCGGTTAGACGATTTTAATATGTAATATTAATTATATTTTCTGTTACGTATGTCCCGTGCATCTTGACCAGCGAGTTCTGATCATATTGCGTGAATGTTATTTTCCTATACGTATGTACGTTACTAACGAGTCTAATTATTTGGAAGATATGCTGTCTCTTTTGGTACAGCAAAGTGTTTTGTGATGCTAATAAGCAATTGTGTGAATGAAATTGGTTAACAAATTATAAGTGCAGCAATCTTAATTTTTGTATATATATTGTCATAGGTTTTTGTTATACTTATCTTCGGATGTGTATTTTTATTCTTTTATTAACTCGGCAGATATTTACACTAAAGTGATATGTTTGCCTTATGTTTCCAGTACATTTACATTAAATACATATTTATTTATATAGTCATATAATATTTCATGATTGCTTTCGGCTAACTGGCGCAGTGACAGCTTGTTATTAGAATCATCTTTCAATGTCCAATTTAATTTGTTTCTAACATTAGTTTAACTCTTCGCTTTGCTTCCTTTATTGCATCACTGAGCTTTTATTTTTGCCTGGTATTTATATTATTTCCCGCCATGTATTCGTCATCGCTGTATTCATCATCGCTGATGCTGAAAATGCCCACATCAAAATGCTTCCCGCCAGTCCGTATTACGGGATCCACTCTTGGACCAGCTGAAATGTGTATTCCCAGCGTATTGCCTATCTAAGGGAAACGCAGTTAATACACGGAGAATTACTCTTGAAGACACCACAATGCACAAAGAAGAAAGGCAACACGACACGAAGTAGACGACGAGAAGTGCGAGCGCGTCTATTGTAGAATACACCGAAACGTACATCTAAGAAGCAAAGTAGCAAGGGGGCGAGGTACAGCTTAGTTACAAGATTACGGTTCGTGGTAAATGCGACAAGATTGCTTCTCATGATTTTCCGCCTCGACATCCATTGCGTTCAATTTCGTGAGGTCGGTGAATTAAAAGAATTAAGAAAAGAGTACAGTTCAGTGTACGTCTACAAAGCACGCCTTACGGACTAATTGCCGCTACACTACTCTTTTCTCGTCATAAGAGTAACGGTCTTCAGTGCTTGAAACATCGGTGGCTGGTACTACTTCAGGGTGGACTTTAAATACGTGTTCAGATGCTGGAAAGTCGGCGGGTGATATATATATATACATATAATCCATAATCCATGATACATATGTTGTTCCGTCGGAATCATATCATAATATCTATTGTAAACCTGGAGGAATATGGCCGGGATGCATGTAGGTAAAAGCCAAATTTCATCAACGGTGCTTGCTTGCACTCTTTCAACGTTCACCTAAGCAGCATTCATGTCAATCTCCTTTCGGAAGCATGCGTACCAGACTTACGCAAGTCGTTGACTACACAGTAATCCGATCCATTCCGGATGGAGCCAACCTTTAAGCCAAGCAAGGTCACGTAGATGGTGTTGACGTTGATTTACAGGCTCTTGGAGTCAGTAGTAGAGGTGTAGGATGTTAGCCGTGTAGGGACCTTTCTAACCTTTATACCGAAAGCAATTACAAATGTAAATATAAAATATGGACACCGTATTTAAAGGATAATGTGCATCAAAGTGGACACGGAATATGCAGCAGAAACAATAAATGAGCTAATAAAAGTACTAAATATATTTTATCAGGACACAAAAGATTCCGATGAACAAGCATGATGTGTGCACCATGAACCTCAGCAAAACTCATACGAATATAATTACCTTATTTGGCTTAGTTAATTATCTGCAATGACTACCGCATTACGCAGCTCCATATTAAAGTCCCCATGTCTGGTGCAAAACTTGATTTAGGTCAGACTTACCCAACCTAAAAGCTGCAGATATTCTTGTATCACGTGCATAGGAATAAGAAGAAGATATAATTCATAATCGAGCAATGTTTATGTTTCACCCAGCACGCCATAATGCCTTATACTGAAAGACAAAACTTCAGTAATTTATCGGCAGAGATTTCGATGCATCTAAACGCATGCGCTGCATGTAAGCTCATCCAGAGAATATCTAGACTACCATTTGCATTATCGCCGCAAATGTTATGAAAGACCTCTTGGTAAGACTAAGTAAATTCTCTCGCTGTTCTTACTTCATCTTCTACCATTCTCAGTTCAGGTAACACTGGAACCAGTTTCTTTGTAGAAATCAGTGTTTTCTATTCTCCAAATTGTTCCGCAAGCATGCAAACACAAAGCAAAAAGATGCAATCGTAAAGTTGTGACCAACACTTTGTAAAAATGTCGCATGCGCTTTAAGTAATAAGTGGGTACTTCTAAGAATCATTTCATCCAGTCGTATACCCAGCAATGAACTACCAGCCGCATGTGGGTGTGGAGTGTTGACCCACTGTCACTTCGGCACATCTGCTATCTTCGTTCATTTCGGTCTCCACCAAACAGAAACCTATCAATTATACTTTCTGTTAATCCTCTGACAATTGTTCATCAAGGGGAAAGTGGATACTCGAAATATCTCATGCATTCCACTACTAACAAGTTATCTCTCGCATGTCCCCAAATTCATCTGTACCGCATTCTCACCTATCACACCCATTGTAGACGTCATGCTCACTATCAGCCTGACAGTGGCTTAGTCTCAAAATTAAGCATACAACATGGTATCCAATGTGCTACACTACGAGTGCGTTATTTCGTTAAATCCGGAAGAATTTATCCGATGATAGGCATTTATATGCCGTCCAAGCCACATGTGCTCATATATTCAATATGCCTTTTTCAGTATGTTACATCTAACCCGGTATAGAAGAATGTGACTTGTCTTCAAAAGTTTGTTTTAGCCAATGATATTTATCTTGAATGCTCCGCGGGATAAGGTAATACAGTACAACCATTAAGCACTTTTTTCTCTTCAATATAGTTTATATACATATATATACTTATATATAACAGCAACATTGACAGGTCATCCATTTGTTTCGCATGAATTTGAATACCTCATAGCGTTTTATATCCACATCACTCATCTACCAGAAGCTACAACTGTACTAGACTTGACTAAAGCGCATACGGTCAGTTTCAATATTAGAAGGCTGAGTATTACACTGGCTATGCTGGCTCAGTCTGAATGCTAACAGCGGAATACAATTCGAAACTTTGGTAAACAGCTGCATTAAAGTATAAGGTTGATGTTGTATTACATAACTGCCAATCTTTCTTAAATTAACTCGTTTAACCTGGCGCCTTACATATTGCCCAGATTGAATTTCTGTAGGGGAATGTCAGATGTTTATGACAATAGCGCAAGCGATATAAATACTAGAAGGTGAGAAACAGCTAAATTGTTTTAGAGCAAAAGATGATAGCTACTCAGAGAGATTAATGCATGTCCGACAGTATTATGCATGCCTGCGTCCAACTCCGACGAATTGTTGGCTCAATGCATGCACTTATAAGATCGACACCTTTAAACATTGTGTAAGGAAACAACGGACTCTATGGTAACAGTCAAATCCCTGTATACCACGATGCAGTGCGTCGCATATATGCCATCTTCTCAATGACATCCAGAAGGTGTTTCATCCCATTTCAAGCCATTTCAAAGTACGCAAACATGTTCACTGTGTAGTTTTACACTGCTTGACAGGTTACATTGTAAAGCAACTGTCAGATTTGCGCTATCGCTTAACAACCCTTACAAATAATGTTTTGAATCACGATCTAAACAGATCTGGGCACGTATTTATCGCAGCTAGTCTGGGCTGCACGTTGCGATAGCCAAGACACATATGATGCGTGAACAACGTCAACCCGCTCCTTGATCGCAATAGGCAGCAATTTACGGGTCTGAGAAGCCTTTTACATATTTACATGTACTTCTTCGAGCAGAGTTTGTTCGGTAGCAACTTGTCTCGCTGTATATTAGATCTTACCAAGTGTTGCAACATACAATAAGACCTACAAGCCTGGCGGCGTTGGCCGTCGCGAAACTATTACCATCAAGCGTCTGGAGCCTACCATTATGACAGAAAGCACCTCGCTTACTTCGTCCATTGAAGCTTCGTGCGACTTCTTAAATCACCGCAACAACATTCAGCATCCTAGGGTGGTCAAATCAGATCACGATCCCCGTCAACTAGCATGGATCGTTCCGACATCACCCGAACGGTTCCCTTTGCCAACCACGACCAATCGCAATGCTCGTTTTCCTGAATATGTACAGTGTAAAAACTGTAAATCAATTAATAACTAAAGGATATATTGTTCAAGATGCGAGGCACTCCTTCAAACGCACGATCGTAGTAATACAAAAGTTTAACAGAGGTACTGCTAATGAAATGTATTTATTCAGCCGATAAATATTTTATATATTTGCCCCATTTATTTGATTAACGTTTTGAAAACACAAAAGTTTTAAAACTTTTAAAATTTCTTACGAAAAGTATCCGAAAACAAAATACAATTTTGCATGCGGTTCATTCGCTCCTTCTTTCTGGAGTGTACTGCGTGTTTTATTTGTACCTTCTAGTCTCGACAAGCCTCATCCTTTGCTTTTAATCGAGGGGCCTCACGAGTAAATGATTTCGATGATCACCGCAGTCGACGGGCGTGAAGCCAACGCGGGTCGCTTCTCAGATATATAATTGTCACTTCATGGTGGAAAAAGCATCGTTTATTCGTAGGACATAGGATCCTCTTTCGAGGGCCAGTGGTCATACTTTTCACAGGGCAGAGTTATTCCTTTCTGGATCGTGGGTCCTTTATGGCTGGGCGTGGTGTGGCTGGGTAGAGAATATTGCCATGCGCACCGTTTCATAGCAGCAGAGGTTGAGCGCCTGGAAGCAATTTTTTGGAATAGCCCATTTTAAAATTCCGACAAGCAGAATCCAACGGCTCGCCAGAATGTATGCTGTTCTGCCTTCAAAAATAAGAAAAGCCAAACGTCACAGTGAAACCAAATTGTCGGCTAGATCCATTTCCGAAAACGAACGGGTATTCCTTTTTACAAGAATACCTTGTACGAACTTCCATTCACAAATATATTTGATTGTAAACGATTTATTGTTCCAACTTTTATGTTAAGATCCCAAAAGCTATTGCTTGCCATATATGTGCAGATGTAGAATGCAAACGTCATTCGCCAGAGAATAGCAATGTCAGCTGAAAGACCTTTGCGACAGCCATCGACTAGATGCAGTTGGTATAAAAATTACCTTTCGTGGTTAATAGAGAACGTACTGTCAATATGCAAAAAGAAGGGAAACCGGAAATACACTTCCAGCATCTCGCGTGTGTAGTAGTCTAATTGGGTGACCGGACTGCTCTCGTCGCGCAAACAAATGGCTCACCCTTGCGAGTTAATCTGTGATTCCAATTCCGTTATAAATCCTAAAACGGTGCATTTTAAGCCATCTAATCAAATAACACGTCAGCTGGATTTTTGTGCCGGGTCATGTGATCGCTCGAAGGTTGTCAACGTGCGCGTTCGTCAGATAATTTTCAATATTACATCGGAGGTACAAACGAATGGTAAAACATCGGCTTGGGATTCAAGCATCGACCTGATTATTTTCAGCTGCTCTGGCTCCAACTGACGGATTTTACTGAACCACACTAAGGATTCGTCCCCAGAGGCGTTAAATTGGATATGTACCAAGTGGAACTTGGTTATTCTGAACGACCTCCCCTGCCTACCAACATTTTAATACGTCGCGAGATATTGTGATCCAATAGCCTTCGTCTTTTGCATTCTTATAATGGCGGGCAAGCTCTTTCCGGTCTCACTATTAGGTTATCAGTCTCTTCTCGCCGGAGCCAACTGCCTTCGAACTTCAAACGCTGTAGTATGTCCCAAAAATTCTCTCAAACCGTTTGATGTAGTGACCAGTTCGTGAGCGTTGCAATACAGGCAGCTGCTCAAACTCTTAACAAACGGAATGGCAACACACACTGTGTGTTCTTTTCAAGGTTGTCATCGAAGGATCCCGCGGTTTAGCCTTCCATGTAGCCGCAGCCAAATTTCCTTTTGAAAAATGATACATTTTTTCTCTGGGAACACGAAACTTTATGTCTTAACGCAATCAGCGCCACTGGTATCATTCGAAATGTCAATTCACGTAACTTATCCACAGTAAACCTTCACAACCCCGACAACCTCCTTAGCAGTATAGAGTAAAATGTATTTATTTCTTTACATACTCTCAATTTGTGACGACAGCATTAACCGCAACGTAATATCAAAAATGTATCACGGCCTAAAATATGTAGTGTGGAACAATAATAGTTGTGGTGGCAGAGAAATTATTTGCCGCTATACTCCCGATTTTTACGGCGTACAGCAAAGCTTACATACATCACCCGATATAACCTCTGTGGATATAATGAAAAGTGTTAACATTTAATGAACGATGTTGAGGATCATTTTGAAATACGCATTTTGTGGATGGATTGCTACGCGCAATCTCACTGTTGACTTCGATTCCCATTGAAGTGAACCTTGGTCTTCCGTTCACAAGCACCTTAGCTGATGCAAACAGAAATGAGGTGTTGTCCGCCCAAAAAAAACACACAACTATGACGCGTTTCGATGTCCTTACATCTCAATAGGTAGAAGTAGCAGGCACCGAACCCAGAACCGTGTAGATGACAGTTGTGATGGCTGTCCATAAGCCAACTGGTCACGAGAGGCAAACCATGGCACAAAGGTCTAATGAAAGATGTTGAGGACCGTAAGTTGCCGACTTCAAGCGCGATATTTCTAAAGTTGCGATTATATTATTATCAGGCAAATTGGACACGACATCGATTTTCTGATGGCGTGTACGTTTCCAAGCTTCTGCTGCAACTGCAGATATGAAGTCTGAAGCCTTGGACAAGTATTTTAGTTTGGGTTTATCAGGCATACTACAGAAGTAGGAGAAAGGTCATAGCAGTCGGCTGAATTCTCCCGTTTCCGATAGCGTTTCATTGATGAACTTGACGTCAAATTTCGATCCGAACGAATATGTTGTGTACTTCTATAGGACTGTTGGTAGAAGAAGCAAAGCAAACTTTGTGAACCATAATTTTCCATATGTTTACGTACTTCAACACATATTTTGGAAAACTTTTAATGTTCCGTATTTGGCTGCAGCGCATATTTAGTCGAGTTTTTCAGCTAGGAGCTTTACATTATGGGGTAAGCGGCAGCACGTTTATCTACTTCCACAACTTCAATGGAGCCTCTTGAAATTTGCCTGAGTTGGTGGCTAAAGCTTTCTTCTTAGCCGCTAGTGTCTTAGCATTTGGAAATAAAGGGGAGAAAAATGTAGTTGATAAGCAAATTAAGTGGATATAGCAAACCTACGCAAAAGCGGAATGGTTATGGCCTTCATAGATTGGGAAGCTGGGAAGGAATAAGTTCGGGGAAATAAAGGAGGAAGGGAAAATAGTGTACCATGTGTGGTTTGCGGTATGAATACTCTAAGCTTCTATATATGAACTTGTAATATCATTCCAAAGGAAATTAAATGACAGCAACCAACTGTTTAGACGATTCTCTATATATCCAGTGTACCAAAATATCGGAATAAGAATTCTGAACTCAGCAGCGGAAGCACAATCAGACGGTACTATGCTAATACCTCGTCGAAGCACTGCCACCCTCCAATGGTTTTGTCTATTTATTTAAATATTTTTCTTCGTATATCTTTGCAACCAACTGTGTCTTTACGAGATATTTCTGTAGAAACAATGGCATGAATTTTCCTTGAAACTTCGATTTTCCTCATTGGTACGTCATTCACTATTACTAAATTTAGGGGGCCTAATAAAATTCGGCCTTGTTTCGTGACTCCCACATCATGCTAGGTTGCTCTAGCCTATGGGCAACCGCCTATCCCCCAGCTGCTAATGGCATCGTTAAACTTTTCCATCACCAATTTAAAACCGTAATTACTGCTGCGCAGTAGAATATACGATGGCCAAGATGTGTGCGAATTATCTGGTCTGGTATTCCTAACATCATTAATAATGTCCTCTGTTGTTGTCCGGCTGCGTTAGTATTTCACACTACACTCAGATTTCCAGGAGAAAAAGTGCTAAACCCAGGGGTGACTGGAGAAATTGCTCATACCTCGCACCTCACACGCCTGAGACAACACTTCAGCTCAGTTCTTCTAACACCACCTCGAATCATACCTCGGAGTCAACAGCTACTCCAGGATATGCGCAATTGTCCCCTTCGTTGATATGCGCGTTGATCGGATCCTTAAATCTGTCACTGTTTTACGAAGGTTCATTTAATCTGGTTGATCTGAAAGATAAGTTAATCGTGCTGCATAGCACTGACTATCAAGATACTGTGTGTTATATACTGTTTGTAGCCGGCATACATCCAGACGCAACTACTAACGAATACCATGATAATACCTGTCAACGACCAGCGCAGCTTCCACAGTATGCAGCTTACACAGCCCATGTATGACACCTTCGTTTCGGCTCCGGAAACCGAAGGATGTCATGAAACAAACTCGAACGCGCGACACCGCACAAGCTTCGGGCGCACAGTTGAACTTCCTTGCAGGCTACAATAATCTAGACACAAGTATACCCATTCGTGTCAGTGACTCACGCTCTAAGGGTTTTCCACAGTGAGTGTACAATTATATTCTTCTAATTGCACTTTTCTATCCCCGGTTCCATTATTTATTGCACACATTTTTAACTGAAAAATACTGTTAAAATGTCTTTGAATTTCAATTTGCCTTCTGATTTCGGCTACGCGCGTATTGCTGTCGATCGTCGGTTTGCTGGCATCTATCATCCATCATCGGGTTTACTGCATCGAATTATCGCACTGACTAATGTTTTGTCTACCAAAACGAAATGTGCGAGAAGTAGGAGGTATAAGGAGGATTGTGCATTACCGAACGTCAGGTATAAACTTCTTGCTTTATGGACTTCGTGATCTTTTACGCAGGTAAATTGTTTTGGCTTGGTTTCCTACCATTCGAACCATAATCTCTGGAAACAGAGGTAGCGTTTACTGCACGTATTTAATTTAATAAGTTTTGCATATATTAATTTAGCTAATTTTTCATTTTTGTAACTCCAGTGTAGATATTTTTCATGCAGTTCCACTCTGTATTAAATATGTATTTCCTTCTGCATTTACCTGTTTGTGCGCAAAGCGACTTGTGTGCATGCTTACCATCAGTTAATAGTTTCTTCATTTACTTCACTTGATTTAGGTTTATTCTCCAGGTAACCCATATTTATATATGAATAATTTGATATTCTGAGGTTACCGCTGAAAATCGATCGACATATCTTTTGCCATTAATTTTAAGTGTCCAGTTCCTGCTCCAAACTGCCCGATTTTTAGAATGTTGTGCTCCATCTGTAGCTGCTCGCAATGTTATCAAATTGGTTCTAGCGCATTATGAAATCAAATGGGCGCATTGTGACTCGTTATGAATGTTTGAGCTGGCACGAAAGAATTTGAAGGAGATTCCGTGTGGTAATGATTTTCACGGACAACTACTACATGTGAATTAAGCATTTGTGTTAAGTACTCATCTAATCAATACGTACTGGTTGCTTGTGCCATATAGTAGGTGTCCCGCAAAAATTGCATTGAATAGACTTCCGATATTTCTGCACATTTTCGCCATTCACACCGTGCAAACATTGCTGCCGTAGGACCTAGTTACCAGAGCAGGTACAACTGGGAAGAAAGCCAATTAGGTTTGCTTATTTACCTTTGCTGTGCATTTAGCTTTTCCCACATACGACGAGCATCAAAATAATTGTTCTGAATCATTAATTGACTTAAGCACAAAAACAGCGAGCAATTTCCTATAAAAGTTAGCGTTTTGTAGGTAAATAGGACGTACAAAATGTGTTCTTACCAGCTCTACTTTTGCGCGAAGCTTTGAAAGGAATAACAACGTAGTGTAACTTTTTCACGGATGCGCTTCGTATAGGCAGTTGAATTGTCTGCTGCATTTTCTAGTCAAAATATTTCTACCGCCAAAAAGCTGTTGAATAGCTATAATTTGTTGTGTGTTTGCTTGTGTTTGACGTGTTTGAAAAAGGCACCTGTCGTAATTTTATATGCTCGATATCGGATTGCGTAATAGGTTGTTTGTCAGTAGTAAAGTAACGTGAATACAATGGGTTAATGCAAACCCACTCTGCTTGTCCTTCGCATCCGTGTACCACCTACTGTTGTTGTAGTGCTATCTCTTTCTTCTGTTCAGCCAACTTCCGGCAAGTTGTTTGCTCCATCCTCAGAGTAAATGGCAGTGATCAGCACCTACCACCTGGTCAATGGGTACAAGGAGTGGACTAATTCGGACGGTCTCACTGCAAAACCAGATAAGGAAATCGAAATGATCTGTCTATTGGTATGCAATTCCGACTTAACAGACTTCGATCCTTGTCTGCTCCAAATATCTGCCGAAAAGCAGAAGACAAAGATTGGAAGTAAAAGCGTGTTGCGGTACCTGCTGCCGAGGCGGGTACAAGGAGTGTAACATTGCTTTACGTTGTTACTTCAACCAAGGAGGTTTCCCCCATCAGAACAACTAGGTCAGCAGTCCGGATTAGTATATAAATGGAATAGAGTATTCAAGTGAGGTCCTACTCACTACTATTGATATCGCAGATGCGGAATAAGGTGGCAACCCGGAGATGACTTGCGTTTCTGTAGGCGTATTCTCCGTCTGTGCGTTGCCTGGCTTCTTGCTCATTTAGTAACCGCTCTTGACTATCAACGCACAAGGTATTTCCCACCTCTAACTAACAAGTATAATGGTTGGATTAACGGACACATCCTTCGATAGACTGTGAACTTCACTGTCTTGTTTCCGTTTGCCGTTATGTTCCACAAAGTTGAAAGTTAGCTTGGCTGGTTTCCTCATTTCCAACCAGCACAGCCTTGGGCATGGCTGATTTGCATGACGAACTGTGGGTTGCAATGCAATGAACACTTCATAAATGACGTCTCCAGGTTTACGCATGAGCTCACCTCGATTACATGCTGCATGGCCTTTCAGATAGTCAGATGCGAGCAGTGAATCTCCAAACTTTAATGAACGTCGCTTTCGCGAAATATCACCGACTGTATTTTTGCTCCATTTTTCGATTCCCTTCATTAGATGTAGACTCAGGCGTTGTTCGAAGTGTTTGGGATGGCATGCGGATTTTGCTCATCATCGCTACTGTTAGCTAATTGATCTTTTGACGTATAATGATGAAAATATTGTTACGGGAAAGGCAGACATTTCTAGCCTCTCTGTCCATTCGATTCCAGGAATTTTCACCATTGGACGGTCTGTCAAGAATCAGGATATTGTATTTTTCACTCAGTTGCATTCAATTTTTAGATGATTGTTCCTACCACATTATAGCATACAAAAAGATGCGTTATGAGACACTTTACCAGAAACTGCTACCCTCAGCCACTTGACATTGATTTATATGCTCTTGGAAAAGATGGTTGTAACGGAGACCGTATTAAAATACAGCCTAGAAGGAAGAATGTTGATGTGTGCGGTGATGAAAGGTCTTCAGGGATCAAACTCACTCTGGAAGGCAGCAGTGACCGACAGACAAGCAGCAACGGTACATTCGGCCTTTTACTTTTAAAGGAACGGCTATGCTTTCTTTGGACCAGACATCTTACAGTGTTCTCCTTTGTGGCCTCCTTTATGGCACTTTTGCAAACGTGTTTCATGGATGGGCCGGATCGATCAAAATGCCACTCACCATACGACCGATTGGCATTTGGCGGTCTGTTCTGTGAGTTCTGAGCGGTAACTTCAGGCCTGTTTTACTCGGAACTCGGCGCAGCCTGGACTTTTCGTGATTGTGTGGAAGACCAAACAAACAATGTGAGATATCAATAAATATGTTATTCTGGAATTGGTCACATCTCAATGAGCGCAGCATGTAACGTTCCTACTCATGCATTATTTTCTCTGTCAGCTTTTCGTAATCGTTTTAATCCCCTTGACGATTTGCAGACAATGTGAGGGTATGCTTTTAATGATGAGAACTCATGGAAATTTTAACTGATTTGTGGCACGGCAGTTACAACGCTGAAATCCTGCCACTCTTCTGGCAGTACGTGATCAAAGAACCTTGCAAATTCATTTTCTTCATGTTCCCGGAGCAACAATCGCATTTTCCTTGAAGAATCCTGACGTCTGGATTCTGTTATAAACATATCCTCCCAGAGTCAGAACCAAGCATCGAAAGTGCTTCAGGAATCTACTTCACCATTAAATTACGTAATGGAATTGTAGAGGAGATCAACGGAACTTGGCTGCACGTCATGCGAAGCTATATATGAGGACGGCAGATTCAGCCACTGCTTCAAGGTTTTCATCAGCAACATTAGGGTCTGCTATTGCCGTGGTAGCATTGAATATTGTTCTGTGTAGAAGATCATCGCATAGCTACTTTTCTCCGTGGTGATTTGATATGATCTGCCGATTGGTGAACAATTTCCTCTAAGGTGACGTTTACCACGGTCTGCTCAGAATATCTGATAAAAAAGAGAAGGCAAGACTTGGACATCAAATTGTATAGCAGACCCAGCAACCGAGGCGGATAAAAACAATATAAAATCAAAGAACATTTTTAAGCCAACCAAAGAAGTTTTAGCTATCACAACAAACAAGTCAGATGTCCGGATTAGTAGACCAGTTCCGCTAGACGATAGAACGGTTAGTGTGCACGTCGTGTAGACGTGGTCGTTTTGAAACCAGGAGTTGCCCGCCCCAAAACACTACACAACTATGATGCGTTTCGATGTTATTACACTCCATCAGGTAGAAGTAGCCGACATCAAACCTTGGACTATTTGGATGTTAGTTGTGACCGCTACCTCTAAACCCACGGGTCACGGGCATCGTTTGGCACAACGGTATAGTGATCGACGTTGAGGGTCATTTTAAACTACACTTTGTGTGGATGGATTACGACGCGCTATCTCAATGTTGACTGGGATTTCCGTTGGAGAGAACCTTGCTTTTCAAGCACTAACAACATAGCAGATGCAAATGGAAATTAAGTGTTTCCAACCGGAAAACACTGCACTACTGTGAGGCGTTTCCATGTTATTACAGCTCATCAAGTAGAGTTAGCAAGCATCGAACCCGGGACCATCAGCATGTTAGTTGTGACCACTAACCTTGGTCGTCGTGATCGAAAGACCAAGCTTCACTTCAATGGGAATGGCGATCAACTTTGAGATTGCGCGTCGCAATCCATTTTACACGAAGTGTACATCAATATGACCCGCAACATCTTTCCTGAAACATTTTAATTTTTCGGTTGTGCGATACTGGATGAAGTCTTTTACCAAATAAATTATTAAGTTATCTTAAAAGTTCCTACTCTCTCTGACTAGGTTCAGTGGCAACTGGCTTCAAGTGTCCTAACTCAGGTTTGCATTGCAGTAACATTTTAATTAATGTACTTTTGAACCAAGTTACGCAAAACCCATTACGGCGTACGAGAACATGACATATATTGGAGGTTTATCGATTTTGACAATCAACGTGAACAGGTCATTATACACTTAAACTAGGTGTGGAAAACCTTTCAGCTACTGTGCCGCAATATCTAAAGAAACTAACAAAATGAAATGCAACAGGTGCAAGCCAGCTGAGCTACCGGTAACGGTTGGGCATCGTTCCGGTAAGTTAACAGCCGAATACTATGCAGTAGCAAATCACTATGCAACATTATATAATGCTAAATAGTGAGATCGTTGTTGGAGGAGAGACTAAGAGGGATGGGGTAACACAAAATCACAGCACGAACACCGCTTAGGTCGGCTCCTAGCCATTGCAATAAGTGTATCCAGCCAAACGTGTTCATCATCTTTCGGCCCCAAACAAAGTAGCCGAGACGCTCCAACCGAGGCTGGCTTCAAAGTGCGGGCATTCATTCCTTTTAAACAAGTCATCGCTTGGCCACCCCTCCTCTTCCTCCATCCACACATCGGCGCGCAATCAAAGAATGTGGCGGCAGTCCGTGGATTAGAATGCGTACTACGTGGCCGAGCGTTTGATGCCTGGTGCGTGAAATAACTTGGCTGAGCGGTTCATTTCCTTTTCCTCTGCCATAAGCAAGGCATCAAAGGCGGATCTAATTTGGGAAGGCGCCGGTGGACGAAAGTAAGTAGACTCTTTATGACAAACCTACATGATCACTGGCGCCAAAGGGAGAACCGTAAGTGTTGTCACTTAAGAAGTCTAGTAACGTAGCAAGAACTATTTCAAATATAGGCGGCACTTGGGCGTCCATGTACCAACGGGGGAGCTCCACGAACTGATGCACCGATAATTGTAGCGTAAGCTCAAGTCGATTTACCTAGAAAGTAAATTCCGCCAAGAGTAAATGATGGAAAATCACCGCATAGACCAGCGCTAAGTGGCCTATGTAAGAGCAACCTTATCTGCCTACAACACTTTGAATTTATATATAAAATATATTTATGTAATTTACTTTGGTGTCACAATTGTAAGCGTTGATGACATGAAAATCGTTTTCACTGTTCATGTTACTAACAAGAACCACACAACGAACGCCATTATCACTGATTTGAAAACCCTTGTTTTATGGTGCGCAAAATGGTATGTCATTTTAAACCGAGAAACATATTGCCCAACAGTTCCATTGTACAAATTTATCTGACGTCCTGATCTGTGTGGAAAACCAATAACGTGCAACCGTGCAGTAAACGGCTTAGGTATTCACTATTCTTACTGAATAAAGTTGTTGTAACACGTGACAAATATGTCGATAATGTGCGTCGAAGCATTAGACTCCTATTAAAAACATACACAATTCACGATTATATAACCAGCTTATACCTAATAAAACCCTTCCGCTTTTACACTATTGTGCATTGATCCACAGCAACGCAAGAAATCGTGACCACCAGAAACTACGGAAATGGCAAAGCATTTTCACTATGCGTCGGCTGCTCGTGTCCTCGCGAATTTCTTACGCACAGCGCTGCAAGTCCTTAAAAGTACCCCCGGTGAGGCTCATTCGGCTGAAAATTAATCTAAGTCTCATATATAAAACATACACAGGCGAGTACATGCCAGCAGCCTAAATTTGAAGTCCAATAATAGACCTAACTATAGTATTCGAGACAACCACAACTTTTACATGAACGTTTACCAAAAAATATTGAATAGACTGTCGTCCAAGCTTTGAAAATGTAAGTCACCTAAATTCATTAGAAAGAATATCCATACTTCGTTAAATGTTATAAAGGCCACTGAGCTGCTGAAACAAAACGTCACAGAGGAGATGGCATACGAAAATTGTCAATCACATAACTGAGATATTGTATCATTCGCCATCATGCTGTCCTCCTGTATTCGACATTTGGCCTCCTCTTATCGGTTGGGCCCAAGAAACCATTCTGGCCTGCGGCACAACAACAAAGGAAAGTGCCAAACTGAGCCCTGCAATACAAGACATTTTATTATGAACAATAAATTGCAACGAGCTCACTTGTTCTGATACCATTTTAACCTTAGTTATGTAGACACGAAATGTTTACCTTTACTGTTCGGAGGTATCAGCACAAAAGTACAGAATTCTTCATGGCATCGGTCGAAGTCAAATCATACACACCACGGCTGCTAGTGATGCACCGAACCAGAAAGTACATCCTTGTGACAAACGAACACAAATTGTTGTCAATCATCTAGGCATAAAATTCGACCAGATCAACCTCAGTCCGTATCTCACACAACCCAGATAAAGGTGTTGTTTTCTTTTAACATTCAGTTCCTTTTATTCTTCTTCTCGTATTATATGTTTCTTTCACCTTCCTAAGTGTAAGTGTCCAACAGCAGGCCGCCATTATCAGAGCATTTCCATACCAATTACTGCATGTTACGAGCACAGGCAAATGGCGGATGAACCTGAAGTAGCTTTTCAGAGAGGAATCGCATATCGATACTCCGAACAGCCACCGATTACGTCGATCTCACCGCACAATTCCATCAATGAAGCCGTCGAGCTATCTTTAAAGTATTTACATACAGCATCGTTATTTATCATAGTTAATGTAAGTACCTACATACCCCGCATATAATATATTCTTCCTTAATCCACGGTTGACCATGTTTGGACCGATTTGCTGAGGTGGCGGATTTTAGTTTCAGAAATATTAGTTAAACCAAACGCTTCAAGGAATAATAAAAGTGGTTAACTCAAATAAATACAAGCAAGTTCATGATCCAAGCCTAGATGTAAAATACAGAAATGGGCCAAACTACATAAGTCGGGACAACCAAAAATAGAAAGGACTAGAACTCAGGGCCTTACAAGCTTGCAAGTAAAGGTTTACGTAAAGATATGGAAAAGACTGCTATTCACGCTGCGAGAATGTAACTCTCCTGAAATGATTCCTAAGGAGATCCGCGCCTTGTTGACTATTGAAAAGGCCACCGAGCTGCAGAAACCAATTCTCACAGAGGAGACGGCATACGAAAAATGGTCTGGCAAATATCTAAGAAATGATATCAGTCGAAACCATCCTATCCTCCCGTATTCGACATTCTGTCCCGCCGTAACTGTTGTCCTGAAGAAACCATTCTGGCCTGCGCAAAATCTACACAGGGAAGGGCCGCACTAAACCCGGCAAAACAAAATATATAGCCATAGAAAATAGATAGAGACGAATATATTTTTGTCTGTGACCATATAAAATTTTTAATGTATGAATGAAGTGTTTTCCGTTTTTTAAACCAAATCCCTTTCCTCTCCGGAAATACCAGCATAAACTACAAACGGTTTCATTACATTCCTCAATGTCAATTTTCTACACACTGCGACTGCCAGTAATGCATGACATCGGAAATTCTTTTCTTGTGACAAACTTGAACATAAACTGTTTTAAACCATTTATTATTAAAATTCGACCAGCTTAAACTCAATCCATATTTCACAACAAACAACCACATAAAATTGTTTTCCACTTTTACATTTCAGTTCCTTATATTCTTCTTTTAATATCAAATATTTATTCCACCTGTCTGAGTGCAGCAGCTCAGCAACAGGTAAACAATTGCAGAGCCCTGCAACACCAAATACTGCACTTAAGGAGCACAGGCAACTGGAGGAGAAGCCTGAAGAATCTCTCCAGAGATGCCTCGCATATCGATACTCCCAGAAGCCACTGATTGCGCCTATAGCACCGTACAATTTGATGGAGAAATAGGTCGGCCTTTTTGTTTGTATTTACATACAAGAATTTCTTATTTGTGATCACTATCGTAATTACCTTATTACAACTCATATTCTATATTCTTCTATACTCCACTGTTGGTCAAGACAAGGTGGATCTGCGGAGGTGACGGATTTCAGCTTCGGAAATAATAGCTGAAATCATGAGAGGCAAGATGACATAGAATCCTTGACGAAAAAGAAATGTGCTTGACTCAAATCTATCAATTAATGGTATGGATTATATGACCTAAATGTCCATGTATACATCAAAATGACCCATAAATTGAGTAAAATTGATGATAGTAATCCTGCTTTAAAGCCACATATGCACATGGTCAGAACAGACATGGAAGTACGGGTGAAACAACTCGAGCGACTAGCCAGCATGAAAGCAGATTCCCTGGAGACGAGCCATGGTTGACCGTATTACTTTACTAAAACATGTAAAATTATTAGCATTTATATAATATTCTTATTAACATACTTATCCATTTGAAAGACGCAACCGACAAAACAGCCCAAACGATTTTGGAAACCGTCTTGCAAAATGAACATAAAATAAGTAGTTTAGGTATCCTGTGATCCCGTTGTCTGTTATAACCAGAACAAACCGTTGGACTTTGCCACGGAGAGTCGGTGGATACTGCATTGATTTATTCATTTATTCCTTAGCTCCCCATATGCAGGAGTTAAGTCCCAACGCTGCTTGATACCTGAACACAACTGCGTACTGGCGCGAAATAATGTCGACTTGTTCACACGTTGGGCATCAGGTTGACGGTGTTTGGCAGCCTGTGTAATCGCCGCATACAATAGCCTAATGTTTACTATGGCGTAACAAATGCATTCACAAGGGTTATGGAAGCTGACACATAGTTGTCAACATCGACCGATTAAAGTCAGCTTTCATTGTTTCAAAGTGTTTCGTTGGATGCAGGAACTAACCACCTCAGATTTTAGCCGCTTATCAAAATCGAACCAAATGCTTATTCCAATCAAAAAACTGTAGCCACGCCGACAGCATTTCAACCTAATCGAATGCCTCCCAAAACCAAATACCTTGGTCAAACTCTGCGCAAACCTGTTCAGTATTCTAAAATGTAGCGCCGAACTATATTTCGGTTTGCGTCTATTTTGTCAAACTGGACCAGCTTTGATCATCAGAATTGAGTACCAAAAAACAATCCCAGGAAAACCCAAAAACTTTACAAAATATACTAAGTACCCTAACAGAATTGCCCGCATGAAATTTACCTCTCGGTAACAAAGTCGTTATGCTTGTGTTTTTCTTAATTCATTAATACATGAATTCACATTACGGTGCGGTCGAGTGGATCTCACGTATACCGCATTCGGGCATAGCTGCACTCATAGAGGAATGAAACCCTAAAGCTGTTGATTTATTTCAT
>CALYDF020001447.1:0-28171 GCA_944474145.2 Dicrocoelium dendriticum
GGATGAAAGGCTCGCAGCCGAAATTCCAGCTAGGAGGAAACAGCCGTACACTGCTTTTCCGCGAGGGTAGTGAATGTCTGACTGAGTGCAAATGTGCTGAAAATTTGCCTAAACCATACTACAAAAGAAATGGGAATTTGTTCATCGCTTGACTGGTATCTCAAAATAGATCGGCTTATTTTTATTTTTTGGCAGCTGATTTCCACCAGCCGTGGTAAGAACTATGCGGATTATCCAAGTTGTCGGTATTAACATTTACAACCAGTTTGTTTTTTTATTCGGATATAGGTGTGGGTGCGTGGGAAAATAATCAATATTTCCACAATGGCTAAATTGATGGAATTTGCTCCCTGATTTGTTTGAGTCCGACTAGCCAACTCTACTCCCTTTCCGATGCTAAACTTAACACTCACCCAACTAATACATCCTTCATACAGCAGTAACATTTTTAGACCCTGCAGAAGTACTAAGTTTCTTTTGTATCCATATCCTCACGCAACGATGGTATCGAATCAGAAACATCTTTTCTGTAACCAAACTTGACTGAATTAGAAAATTATACCAGTTTCTAACATAAGTAAAACAAACAGCATGTATTTATTTCCGTCGGATGGCGAAATGGTTTTTATGTTTAAACCTGATAACTAAGACGTTGAAATGGAAATTTATTTGGTATTAACCATGTGTAAATAAAGTTATAATGTTAGGAAACCAATAATAACCCCATGCATTGCTAGTCAATTAAACGCTACCTTGTTGCGCATAGAATGTCATCGAGGCAACGATTGTACATTTTCATTTATTTGCGCTATTAATTTGAATTATGTCCAATAAATAATATTTCTTATGGTAAGAGGTGCACATATTTCGTTTTTACCGGCATGGCGGTATTCCTGTCTATATTATGCCTAACGTTCCTGGGTCAGACATATAATTACAACAGCCTCATCAAATACATGTCAATCGAATTCGACTCAGACGTAATTGTTGCTTCTCATTAGATGTTAGGTGTCCTACAAACTGTATGTCTTATACACTGGCATATTGTCACATTCTGAACGACGAACGTACTGAAAATCCAAACCGTTGTGTGTTTTCTTATTCATAAATCCACCTTTCAGAACATAATCCCCTACACAGCATGTTGATTAATAAGACTCTAGATCGCTTTGTTTTAAATCATGTCCGATTGCCATCCTATTTAATTAGTGCTGTGAAGGTTTGTACTTACGTTTACTGCCACCTCGCTTTAGCTTAATCCGTAGGCCACTTTCTTTGTGTAAACAAAAGGTTTTGTATCCTTTTATATGAATATTATTGTGCTCGGTCTCCAAATTATTGAACTTACATTTATATAAGAGCATTGTAACTCACCTATATCTTTAACTCCTGGACTGGCTTAGAATCGTTCACGGTGCTCAAACAGACGAACGATATTTCTGCAGTAATGGTTCGCTTTCTAGATAACTATCTCCCGCTGCGCTACAATGATAGACAATGCTTCACTGAAAGTATAAGCCTGCAGGTCACAGTAACCAAAGTGTGCAACATCATCGTGAACTTCCAAACAACATACCATTGGTAGAGTGCTTTGCTTTGAACTGACCAACTGACTGACAAAATAGACTACCGCGTGCTTCACCCACTTAAGATCACACGTACATGAATATTTAATTGTATAAGCCAAAAATGTGCGATCACATTGTGCAATTTCATTGTGTCAACGTACGGGGGCGGATATGGCAAAGTCAGGTTTTATACAATTTGATTATTTCGTTTTCGGTGATACGAGAAATTAACTTCGAACAATGTACTTGCGTACATCTTAACTATAGTTACTATCCATACCCACTGACCGAAGACTTAGTGAAATGAAGGTTATTTAGCTTAGTAATCCTAGTTAATAGTTATCGATAGGCGAACAGGCTTTGTATTTTTTCACTATATTAAAGCAACGGTGTTGAAGTGATTGTATGAACGACAAAATGGTTTAAAATGATCTTTCTTACCTACTGCCCATATTCAGTAGTTGGTTTATTGGGGCATTTCAGACAACAAAGTTTAACCCGTGTTCCTGTTCATCGAAAATGCAGACAATTTAATGAACGCAGACGCAGAACTCATCTTTTATTTTCTGTTGTTTGCCGTTGCTAATTCACTTTGCAAAATGTCAAGTTGTGCATCCGCAATTGCTTATTCATATTGACCACGACATGGAGGTAGTTCGTTTTAGTAAAATCATGTTAATGAGAGTCGTTTAACCTATTTGGACGAAACATATCGTGTTTCATTATTCTATTAATAGAATCGCGGTTGAACCGTACCTTTTGTTCTGTCAGACTATTATTACTACAGCCCAGATCCTGAGTCGTTCTCGTGAATCATCCTGTTTACTTAGTACGCAGTCGTAACACAAGCAGACAGTTTGTGACTCACTGACAACTGATGTTCTTTATGAATGATTTCCTGCTTAACCTTCAATGATCAGATTAAGTTTTCCAATGACTTCTCCATAGTCAGCCATTTGATTTATCCAAGAAGGCAGCCAGTATTCTGCAGACATAGATCTAACAAGCATTCAAAGGATTTTGCAGCATTGTTTTTAATGTACAGTACAATAAGAGGAAAATATCCATAAGCACATGGGCCACAGAATGGGCCATTCGGAATTTCAAGGAATGCGTAATAGGATAACATACGCTGCGGTTCCAATAATCTCCGCTACTTTCCATATATTCTGTGTATGCATTTTACTTGTATAAATACTCACCATGTTTGCCCCTGATTGATGTCCATTTAGCCTGCGAATATTCTGCGTCCATTGTACTCAAATCAACTAATCTATTCATCACCCCTTAATCCAGATTTTTGGTCGGATAGTTACCAGTTAAAATTCAGCTATTTCTTACGTAACACCAACACAGCATGCTAGATTACAGCATCTGTTAACCAAGTGGTAATATGAACTATTCTTGTGAGACCCTTTTGAAAATATAAAGGTGTAGTACCGAATGTTCTGCCTGATTCCGGCTCAGACATCTCGTCGATCAAACAACAAGCACTACATGAACTACCTTTTTCAAACAGAAGTGGGAAATATTGAATGCGTTTACAGGCAGTGCAATTAGGGTTGCGCACGCTAGACGGATGCCAGTCAGTTTTCGTGTCTACCTCATGTCTTTTCGGAAAATGACTAAGGTCAACCGAGTAATAACAGAAGCAGGAAGGTCACAGCGCTAGTATTGGCTGAGTGACTTAAAATGCTCTGGTTGCCTAAGTCATAGTATTAGGATTTGAGTGTGTTTGAATTGTTCCCATGTGCACTGGATACATGCACATTGACGCGGAAGACCTTCAGTGACAGATGCAGTACGGACCTCATTGAACTGGATTCTCTGCAGTCCGTTTAAACACATGTAACAAATGCCGTAATGGCAAATCTAGTTTTGACTATGGCTAAAACTTCTATCTTCTTAGACCGAGCTACGGGAGTGAGAAAAGTGAAGCTTGAAGCTCCATATTCGGAATGTTCACTGGAAGCTACCACGAAATGAAGCATAACTTTAATTCCAACAAATACAACCAAGAGTCTAAGCTGTGAGATATCTCAGTCGGTTCGTGCGAGTTACCAAAGCGCGAAGAAAATAAAAGGCATAGATATTCAAAACGCGTTAATATAAGATGAACAGTTAGCTAACCACTGGAAAGTCTTCGCCCCTCGAGCGACAACCGTACGTCAAGTTTCATAAAGTTTGCTTGCAGAGTGCTAGCCGTTAGCGACCGATTCTACTGGCGTGCATTCTTCTGAGAAATTGCGACTGCTGAGTGCTCATCAGGAAGCTGATCTATTCATCGAGATTAACTCGGTGGCCGATGCTCAACTGGTAATTGACAAGGCAATTCGGATCCTCATTTCGTATGATTTCTTTGTCACCGCTTCTGTCCGGCTGCGTAAGCATTCAGGAGTGTGTTCATTGACACGTTAATCAGTGCCCCCGACATTACCGTGTCCATAGTCACAAGTGAAGTCCGAGTTATAGAGATCTTGATGGGAAACATAAGCCGTGATTTTGTTGATGTGAGCAACCTCAGTTAAATTGCATTGGATGCTTTTGCGCCTAATCGTGAGTTACAGAGTAGACCCAAGAGGATGAACCGGCCGCTTAGATCCTACTTGGTTGTGTGCTCGTTTTCTAATTGGCTCTAACTGGGCCGAATCTACACTAAAATAAATATCCGCAATATATATTCGTTTTGCATACAGTTTAGGAGACAAATTCGTGGAATGCCCGAGATTGCGCAATAAGTGAATGAACATATTATATCAACTGATCGAGCAAATGCTTGATTGTGGCGCAAAAACACAATTTTATGAAAGCGCATATTTGATTGTCCGAACAACTACGGGTCGCGTTGCGCTTGCAGCTATTGCGTTTGCAAATACGTAATTTATTTTTTGTTCTTAGCTTAATTCACCGTGGTTGTAAATGTAGCATATTGGGTATGTGAATGTTGTATTGTATTGTCAAAGTTTCGTTTTATGAAAAACTGAATATGCAGCCATTAATTTTATGTATCGTGAAACAAAATATTACAGAAACGCAAGTTAAGTTGACAGCTGACGTGACTCATAGGTAATCAAGTCGCTAGACGCAAACGACGTCACTCTGCAACCAAAATTGGTGTTTTCGCCGTGAGAATGAACGTACCTAAACTGCACCCCTGTTCGAGTTGCTGCTCTGTCGCAGTCTCTTCGACAAGCTTCCCGCGGTGTTAGCTGAGAGTTGCTGCAACCGCTCACCATTGAACATAACATCATCTTTAGAAAGACATAAGAAATATGAGAATATAAAACGCAGTGGAATATTTCGGCAAACATATAACAATTTATGGCAATTAACTTGCCACATCTGTATAACGCTTTTGTTGGTACATATTGTTTACCAGGGTAAATCGCAACAAAATTTCCCACAGATCAACTAATGCAAAACTTAAGTAATTATACTACAAATGCTTGCTCATGAACAAACATAAATTTTTGAATAAACCTGATAAGCCACATTGATAGCATTTGCGACCGGTTTAATGAGCCATTTGTTTCTAACCAAAGGTGTTATTTTGATGTCGACAAAAGTGCCGACTATCATGCCCCATGAATACAGGCCATGCATAAACAAACAATTTTGCCAAACGCGCAATTGAATACTATGATTACCAGCAATATAAGCGAATAGCCTCGTTAGATTTTTACTAAGTTTTTATCGGTTGTGAATTCGGTGTAACAAATGCCGTAATGGCAAATCTAGTTTTGACTATGGCTAAAACTTCTATCTTCTTAGGCCGAGCTACGGGAGTGAGAAAAGTGGAACTTGAAGCTCCATATTCGGAATGTTCACTGGAAGCTACCACGAAATGAAGCATAACTTTAATTCCAACAAATACAACCAAGCGTCTAAGCTATAAGATATCTCAGTCGGTTCGTGCGAGTTACCAAAGCGCAAAGAAAGTAAAAAGCATGGATATTCTGGACGCGGTCATATAAAATCAATACCTAGCTAATCATTGTCAAATCTTCCCCCTCGCACCACAACCGTATGTCAGGTTTCATAACGTTTGCATGCATAGTGCTAGCCGTTCTCTAACGATGCCACTGGCATCTAATAGTCTGAGAAATTGCGACTGCTGAGTGCTCATCAGGAAGCTGATCTATTCATCGAGATTAACTCGGTGGCTGATGCTCAACTTGTAATTAACAAGGTAGTTCTATTTCTCGTTTCATTCGATTTCGTTGTCACCGCTTCTTTCCGGCCGCGTAACCATTCCGGAGTGTGTCCATTGACAGAGACATGCAAACGTTGGTCAGTGCACCCGACATTACGGTGTCCGTAGTCTCAAGTGAAGTCCCATGAGCAATGGGATATTCAATGCCGTGTTATTGGGATCTTGATGGTAAACATAAGCAGTGATTTTGACATTAGAAACCGTAGTTCAATTGCAATGGAAGCGCTTTGCGCTTAATCGCGAGCTATATACGCGAACCAAGTGGAGGAACCGGCAGCTTAGAGCATTCTTATTTGTGTGCTCGTGGTCTAGTTCAGTCTAACCGTGCCGAAAGTTCACAAAAACAAATATCCTGCTATTCGGGACAAGAGATTACAAGATACCCATTCCTCGGTTTTCGGAGTCCCATGTTGTGGCCCTTGTAGCCCTTGAGCGGAGAAGGATTTTACCATGTAAGATTTAGCCTCATAGTCATACAATGTTTTACGCGTGTTTAGAAAGTGACATACATTGGGCAACTCTGCTTAACATTTCAATCAATATGATATGTATTTGTAAACGTAACTGGGAGGGTAACTGCGCTGAACTAATTTTATGTAACCAGATAATAAAGGTACATGGAAGAGTGTCGCCCTAAGCGGTATATTAAAGGTAGTGATTTCAGATATGTCTCAAGGATGAGTTACGGATAGCTGCTTGTTGCGCCCTACTTCAGATTAGTCCACCGGCATCTTTACACTGAATTGGTTAATACAGCCCGCCACACATTCATTAACTCCAACCCAATAATGATGTTCCTGCAATTGCTATGTATTGCATTCTCTAATACCGCAGTAGTTGACCAGTTAAGTATTGATTTTACTCCGTCTAGTTATCTCGACAACATTTATGCCATATGTCCAAGCCTTGCAGTGCCATCGCCAATATTCTTGTACAGGCTAAATAATGAGATCGTGTTTAGAGGGGAGGCTAAGGGGGATGGGGTGGGACAAAGAAACTCACAGCACGAACGCCACTGAGTTCGGCTCCTAGCCATATGAGCAAGTGTGTCCAATCAAACGTGTTCATCGTCTTTCGGACCCCAACCAGAGAGCCGAGACGCTCCAACCGAGGCCAGCTCAGAAGTGAGGGCCTTCATTCCTCTTGACCAAGTCATCGCTTGGCCACCCCTTCTCTTATATCCCCACCCCCGGCGAGCAAACAATGCACGTCGCGGGAGTCGGTTGGCTGACATGCGTAACACGTGGCCGAACCATCGGAGCCTGGTGCGTGTAATAACGATGCTGAGCGGTTAATTTCCTTTCACTGTGGCGTAAACGAGGCGTGGAACTCGCTCGTTGCTCACGCGATGTTCCCACCAAATGTGAGCTAAATTGCGAAGGAACCGGTGATCGAACGTAACTAGCCTCTTTAGGTCCGTTGCTTTAAGCGATCAGGTTTCACAACCGTAGAATAGGGTCGAACGTCCCGCTGCATTGTACACTCTACCCTTTAGGGCAAGAGTGATGTCGCGCCGCCGCCATAATTGGAGAAGATTAGCAAAACGCCCCTAGCTTTTGCTATACGGTTCGTGATATCATCTTCAATCCCACGGGCGCTAATACAACTTCCCAGGTAGTTGAATTTTTGAACAACTTCTAGCTGATCCCCACCAAGAGTCAGCGCAGGGGACGGTCCAGACCAATCTAAGAGAAACGCTTTGCACTTTAAGGGTGCGAAGCAAAGCCCGAAGTGACGGACAGCTAGTGCTTATCTGTCCAGTGCGGCTTGGCAGGTTTGTTAGCTGTCACAGATCAGGGCAATAGCATCAGCATACTCTAAGTCAAGAAGTCGTTCTCCTGGGAGTAGCTCCCTACATTCTAAGTCGTGTCCTGTGAACGCGATTTCCATGACTTCCTCAACAGCGATGTTGAAGAGGAAAGATGACAGAGGGGCATCCTTGTCTCACGCTGCTGGAAATATTAAAGGGCGACGACAACCTGTCGTATGCCCTGACTCTGCCCGAGCTACGCGCATATAATGCTCGGATAATATTCAAATATTTCTCAGGTACACCTTTCCCGAATAGACAGAAAAAAGTGCGTGTCTATCCACCGAATCGAATGCACCTTTTATATCGAGGAACATTACTAGGGTGGGCCGCCAATATGTTTGACGGTACTTCAACAACCGACGCAAAGTAAGATGTGGTCAATGCAGTCACTACATTCAATTGATTTATTTGGTTCATGCACATTTGTTTATCGTCAGGGAGCCTATGGCATCTTGCCTCTCATGGGTTCAGCTATTATTTCCGAAGCTGAAATCCGTCACCTCCGCAGATCGACCTTGTCATGGCCAACAGTGCAGTATGGAAGAATATAGGATAGGAGAAGAGAAAAGGTAATTAGAATAATGATGATAAATAAGAAATTGCTGCATGTAAATAACATCAAGGAAGGCCGACGTACTTCTCCACCAAATTGTACGGTGATATCGCAGTAATGGGTGTCTGCTCTGTGTATTGATATGCTAGGCAACCTAGAAAGGATTATTCGTGTTTATATACCAGTTGCCTGTGTTGGTAAAATTGAGTATTTAATATCGCAAGGCTCTGAGAATGGCTACCTGCTGCTGCGATTTTGGAACCTAAAATGCTAAGCCAATGGCGTCGCTATATTGAATAAAGTGAGTCTAGTTTCATAAACCAAAATGATACCCAGTAAATTGTCTGTGATTGCTGGTGTCAAAAGTTTCAACGGAAAGCGGCTTCCACTATTCAGTTTCGTTTTCTTATTTGACTGAATGCACGTGAGGCATAACACTGCGAGCCGTTGGAGTGTGTTTGTCAGAATGCTAATACGACTGGTTCAGAAACGTTCTGTCAAATTTCACAAATACTGGGAGCAAACGATTCACTTAAGAATTCTCTTTCCTCAAGCCGTTTCCGACGCGCAACATAATGCATTTCATCCCGCGAAGAAACCACAAACTTTCGCCTTGCATTCTTATTTGAGTGCAGATATGCCGATATGCGGTACTCATGAAATCCAGTCGATCGCACAGTAGGATTGGTTCATGTTGTAATGAAAATAACGAACGCAGAACACTTTAAAAGGACGCAGTAACTTGCATGCAGCCAACTCTGTTACGGGTTATAGTAATTGGTGTGCAATTGCTGGGAATTTTTCGGTTTTTATTTTGACGCTTAATACTATTAAACAAAAACTGGGCCAATTTACAAAGGAGGCACAAACCTAAATACATTTGGCTGTACATTTTCGGAACAATGAACAGGTTTACAAAGCCTGCGATCACGGTATTTGTTCTTATGAGGCATTATATGAGGTTCAAATGCTGTCAGCGCGGCTGCAGTTCGTAGACTGGAGTGGATATTCGGTTCGAGGATGATAAGCAGCTAAATTCTTGGGTGGTTAGTTTTTATATCTAACAAAACTCTTTGAGACAATGAAGGGTGGCTTTATTTGGTCGACCTTGACAAGTACGCGTCAGACATCATAGCCCATACTGGATACATTTGTTGCGCCGACTTAATCAGTATGTTCTTGTATGCGGCGATTGCAGCTGCTGACGAGCATCGTCAACACGAAGCACTACGTGTGAAACACAAGACATTATTTCGCGCATACTATTGTGTTCAGTTATCAAGCAATGTTCGGACATAACAACTGCAAATCGTGAGCTAAAGCGTAATTAAATAAATCAACACTATATCCCACAAGGGTGCGGGGCAAAGCCAAACTGATTGTTCTGGTCACTATAGACAAGGGGGTCGCATGAGGCGTAGACGATCTCTTAGTATGTTTTCAGAGCAGTTCACGGAAAATTTAATGGGCTGCTTGATTGGTTGCGTCTTTCAAGTGCATGGTATTGATAATAATAGTAATATTAAATGCACATAAATGGAAATGTTCTACTAAAGTAATACAGCCAACCGTGGATTCGTCTTCAGTGGACCTACTTCCATGCTGGCTAATCCCTCGAAAGCTTTCACCCGCACTTCCATGTCTGTTCCGACCGTGTACTTATGTGGCTTTACAGCAGGTTTGCCATCAACAATCGTGCTCAACTTTATGGCTCGTTTAAGTGTATATGTAGACATTTAGGTCACATAGTCACTACCATCAATTGAATTATTTAGTTCATGCACATTTGTTTATCGTCAGCAAGTCTATGGCATCTTGCCTCTCATGGGTACAGCTATATTTTCCGAATATGAAGTCCTTCACCTCCGCAGATCGACGTTGTCATTGCCAACAGTGGAGTATGGAAGAATATAGGATAAAAGAAGTATAAAGGTAATTAGGATAACAGATAAATAAGAAATTGCTGTATGTAAGTAACATCATGGAAGGCCGACGTACTTCTCCACCAAATTGTACGGTGATATCAGCGTGATGAGTGGTTGCGCTGTGTGTCTATATGCTAGTCAACCCTGAAACTATTCTTCGGGTTTATGCGCCAATTGCCTGTGTTGGTAAAATTGAGCATTTGGTATCGCAAGGCTCTGAGAATGGCTACCTGCTGCTGCGATTTTTTGAACTCATAAAGTGGAAGAAATAGCAATTATTAAAAGAGGAATATAAGCAATTGAATGGTAAGTGTAAAAAACAGTATTACCTGTACTGTGTGACATAAGCATTGAGGTCTATCTACTTGAATATTAAAAACGGATGTTTGGAAACAATTTATGTTAAAGTTTGGCACAGAAAAAGATTTTTTCATGCCACGCATCACTGTCAGTCGCGGTGTGAAGGAATTTACCTTGACGGATTTAATTTAGCACTCCGTATCTTTTTACCAAGAATTCCGGACATGAAATGGATTTGATCAGGAATACCGAAAACACTGCATTCTAACGTAAATAAATTTTTAGGTGATCACAAACCAAAAATGTCGTTACAATATATTAGCTATGTCCATAGGATTTTTGAAGGGTTCAGTGTGGCAATTTCTTGTGTTGTTGTGCCGCTGGCCAGAATAATTTTTTGAGGCCAACAGTTACGGGGTGACTATTTGTCAAATACTATAGGATAAGATAGTGGAGATTTATATCACATCTTGGATAGCTCTTACACCGTTTCTGTATGTGTCTGAGAGATATTGTCTCAGAAGCTCCGTGGCCTTTCTAGTAGTTAACACGTTGCGGATCTCCATACGAATGATTTCTGGTGAATTACATTCTCGCAGCTTGGACGGCAGTCTGTTCCATATCTTTGCGTAAACCTCGTACAATTTCGTAAGAGTCCGAGTTTTGGTGCGTTCTATTTTTAGTAAGTTCTGGTTGTCTTCGATACTATAATTCGGCCCATCTTTGAATACCAAATAAAAATTTTGGGAATAATCTAGTCTGAGTATGATATCGAAAGAGAGCTAGACTAAATTTTAACATCATGTGTTAAACTGGGTCTCGTTTTATGGCCTTGCGGAGCTGCGCTATGAGATTTGCGAAGACAATCCTAGCAGACGCTTAGTGAAAGATCTCTAATATTTCTCGAGTTTCTGGTCGTCACCTTTTTTGTTTTTGTAGATCAAAACAATAGATTAAAAGCGGTCGGTTTTTAGGGTGTATTGTGTGGTTACGTAATCGATCAATTTGATTGTTTTGAAAAGTAGTGCAGTGCTTCGACGAGCTTTAGAAACTATATTTTCCAATTATAATTTAGTGTACACGCTGTGTGGACCGAGGTCGGAATAGACATTGCGAGTCAAATTTCAACGACACAGCGAGTACACCAAATGCCACTTGGAACACTTTACCGCTGTGCCAAATGTTGCTCGCGGACCTAGGAGCCATAGTGGTCAAAGCGTCAACCTGTGAACGCTATACATCGAGGTCCATCTTAGCTCAGGTTATCTCCATCTGAGGAGTCCAAAGGAGGAAGAAACCGGTCATGGGGTCTCAGGGTTGGGAGGAGCAACACCGAACCACCAATTTGGTTAAGGTCCTTGTGATCGTAATGACCGAGGTCCATTTAGGACCGAGGTCTGAATGGAGATTGCGAGTCGCAATCCAACCAAACAGCGAGTACACCAAATGCCACTTGGAACACTTTACCGCTGTGCCAAAGTTTGCTCCCGGACCTAGGAGCCATAGAGGTCAAGGCGTCAACCTTTGAGCACTATACCTCTAGGTCCACCCCAGCTCAGGGTATCTCCATCTGAGGAGTCCAAAGGAGGACGAAACCGGTCATGGGGTCTCAGGGTTGGGAGGAGCAACACCGAACCACAAAACCGCCAAGTTTTAAATATATTCATATCACCGTGTAATGCTATTTATATGGATAAATGCAACGGCATTAAAAAGTAGGGTATGGAAGGGAAACTATCACAGGCAATCTTAATATCATGGGTAGGTTAAATATGGGTTAATCTGTCTGTAATTTTCTAGCTGCTCATATAGCTGTTTGGCCGAACCACCTGCTCGTGGAGTCAACTGGGTTGTTCGGTTCTACCCATTCCACCGAATCTTTGGCGGCTTTTTCCAGCAACTGGTGTGTATCGCGTGGTAGCAGTTCATCTTATAGAAAGCAACCTACATCCGTTAAACAACAATGTGAATTGGCGGGTGTGGCTGTTTACTATATAAAGTCACTACCACTTGAATCACTCCGGTTAAGCTTTGTATTCCAGCTGCTAACTCCTTTTACCAAGGGGAAATTTAGGTCAATATTTGTTATCTTAACAAACAAAGGTTTTATACTGATAAATGGGACATCGGCTTCTAAGGCGTGCAATTCCCTTAATCCGCCCTGCTGCCTTGCGAGTAGGCTACTCAGTGGGATTTCTTCCTGTCCAGCTGTATTATCTATGCCTGCGTCTAACTCAGATAACTTCTTGGCTCAACGCATGCACTTATAAGATTGCCACCTTAAATCCATGTGTACGTAAACAACAGACTCTATGATGACACAAATCCCCGTATACAACTATGCAATGCATCGAATACATACCGTCTACTCAATGAGGTCCTCAGTATTTTTCATCTCATATCAAATCATTTCGAGGTACGCGAACACGCTCACCGCGCAGTATTTACTCTGCTTGATGAACGGTCTAAGAATTTCTACAAGAGTATCCACAAGGAAGCCATACCCAATAATGACCGTTCGCGCACGGAAAATGTAAGCTACATTAAGTTCCGTTCACTCTTTAACTTACCAGTGTTGGCGGAAGCGAATGTGGCAGACAGCAGTTAATTTCCAAACCAACTGTCAGATTATGCAAAATGCTATTATAGACGACGCACCAATCCTGATCTGTTTGTGCTAGATAGAACAGTTAATGTAAAATAATCAATTTGCTAACGCTTACCAGGTCGCTTAGGATGTATATGGTGAAAATTCAAAATAAATCAAAGCTGTACGCTAACTATGTTCACACAGGTGGACTCACTGCGGTTTACGTGGTGTAAACTTTAAGTTTTACTGTAAGTTCACAAAGAATGACGACAAACGCGTGGTTGGTGGAAATCGTGCCGCCTACTGGAGAACCCATTCATTAGATTTAAAGGTGTTGTATTATTGTAGTTGACCGAAGGCACATATATTTATCATGGGCAATGAATTCATGTGAGATGGTGCAGCGAATATAGTGCACGGTCAACTCGCGCTTTGAAACACAGCATGTCAGCACATAGGACAGATTCTGGGACAACCTACCAAGCTTGGTAAACACGAAGGAAAAACAAATTCCTACCTGATTACAGACGAATGTACTGCTCTGTCAGTGTGAAGTATTAGACTCAGATTTCTATGGTGACAGCTTTATCAATTGGCGGCACGCTTTGTTTGGATCTCTTTTATTTTCAGAAGTCAAAATAAATTTTCTACCTAATCGTCTATATTAACCTCTGTATACTGCGACTGCTCGACGCCTTCGTTCATAGGGGATATTCTACGAACCTTTGACATTTTTGGTTGCTCATTGTTGAGGGATCTCCTAGACGGTGGCATATATCCTAACTCATGACTGACAAACCAGTATCCAATATGCCACATGTGGACGTATGCAAGGGGTTGGAAGCTATTGAAAATTTGACGTGTATAACGGCTTGAATGTGCAATTCAGGAGATCTACCAATTTGATACTCATGCTTTAGGTCTTTTCAGCCAGATTCCATTATGCAATACTGACCTGGACCAAATAGACCAGGTCATTCTATCGAGAAAACTTTTCAAACGTCTAGTTGCCCGGTCCGTACTAGCACACCAACTGGTGTCGCAACTGCAGCGCTATAGATTTGTCCACATTAAACTGAAAGATATTATGGATTGATCACGTATACACCGTATCCAGATCATCTCAAACTTAGGTTATTTCACCTATTCTATTGATCGCCCTACACAGCTTGGACTCGTCGGAATAGAGCAGAAAGATCCAGTTTATGAGGCGTATGATATCGTTGATGTACATCAAAAATAATCGTTGTCCCATTACCGATCCGTGTGATGCGCAGCATTCAACCTGGATTGAATCTGACAAGAATCTGATATAGATACACGCCCTCTTATCTCAAAAAGCCAGTGAAGAAGACGACTTTTACTCTGCTCTATGAGAGGATCACCAATCTTCAAGAACTACGGTTGAAAGATTTGAATGCCATGGTCTAACACGGTGGTTTTCTGCCTGTGCAAAATTACCCCCAAGGGGTAAAATACACGTTTGCGGGAGTAAACAAGAGTGTGGGGATTTAGCTAATAAATAAAATTAACAACAAACTGTCCTGTGTCAAAATAATTAAATCAATACTAAAGAAATATTAATTAGCCAGTATTGATTGATCCTTACTGAGTAGTTCAGGAATTAGAGGCTTTTTGCCAATGCGTTGTATTACCCTGCATACGAATACAAGAGTGTAAAGCAGCGCAGCAAGCTGGTGCCTTCATTGACTCTTTCTTCGATCATTGTAACTTTGAGTCAGGAAGTCATTCGCTGGGTTTAATTACAGAGTTGTGTGAACGCTAAATTGTGAGCAGAGATGAGCCGAACAGGTGAAGGAGCAAACGACTTTTCACAAGGTAGAAATTAAAAATGGCAAGATTAGTGTTCTGGGATAAGCAATATGTAGTCTGGTTGGGAACAATTCATGCAAGATTGACTTGGAAGTGTTGTTATAAACGGAGGAGAAGCCAATGATATCGGTTCATGTTTGATCAGCGATCACACATCAAGCATTTTCGGATACCGCAGAAAAACGTAACATAAACTGTGAGAACTCTGCTCTGACAACGGCCTCATTAATTTGCGGTACCACTTGATTTAATCATAAATTTCTCAAATATAGGTGTTTGATTTATTTGTATGACAGAATGTACGGAAACGTAGTAATCATTTACCGTATATAAAAGCAGAAATGCAGTGGTTATTTAGCTGGCAAAAATAGAAATCTTTTGGGGTATTTGTTTAAAGTAAAAACTCACTTTCTGGGCAACAGCCTCATAAAGGTTGTCAATTACTTCAAAGTCGAATGCATTTTAAAATAAATATCAAGTGAACGACTGTGTCAGAGTTCACATTATCGATCCTGCTGATTCGTGCTGGTAACCGATTTATAGTGCACGATCGATATCTGCAGAAGTCATGCTATTTCGATACGATGTAGTTACTTTCTTCCAAGTAAGCGTTTAGCGCATATAGATTAAAATCTCCCAAAACGTTCTAAAATGCGGGTAGTAGAAATGCGGTAATATAGTTGATTATATAGGAAAGGATCCCCTTTGTAAGTATGAGTAATCAACTAGTGTTTACACATGCCAGGCACGCACATTTCGTTAAAAGTGTCCTGGGAGAATCAATATGAATGCACAGCTGAGTTCTCCCATACAACCAGAATTGACTTGGGTGAATTATATCAACTCCAGGAGGGCTAACATTACGCAGCTTCTTTACCACGGTGTTCTACGTGAAGAATGCATAAGTGAATGTTGAGGGTGAAATTAAAATTAACTTAAATTTAGCTGTTAACCGATCGCGCTGATTGGTTGGATGATGTTGCAGGCGCAGTGTATTCGGCGGATTTTCAGGTTCCGTATCGGTTCATCCATTGTTTAGAAACGAAAGATTTCCCAATTTAATTTCCGTAGACTGTTTATATTTTGATACAGCAGCCTGTGATTATAAACATATGGCGAAGTTCTGTTGGTATAAATTTTACTACTGTTCACAAGTTGAGTGCAATGTTTACGTCTGGTCACAAATCAATCTACGCCTCGTGCTCTGAGACAGCTTTAAGGCAGTCAGGGCAACTTTTCTCATTGTCATACGTTTGCTTGTACTGCTCTTAGAGCAATGAGTCCAAATTTTCCCCGTGGACAGCCTTAGTTATGGATACTTCCGCAACTAAGGTGTTACAGTGGCTGCTGAAATGTTGCAAAACGCAAGCCGTTACCTACTGTACCAGAAACATCCGCTTGGTTGTTTCAGTTAGTCGAGCCATTATGTTGCAGCTAATTATTGTTAACGTTGCGTCGGCAGACTGTACAGAATATACCGCCAAACATTTCTTTGAAACCTAAGACAGCGTAAACACTGTAGCTCAATGATAAAGTTCAGCTATATTCTTTTTATCATCAGTTCTTCTACGGTGAAGATCCGATCCAGTGTGACAGCCTATCTGATTGGCTGAACCTATTCCAATGTTGGTCGTGGCCGTAGAGCAGGAAGCTGTAGGTAACCTCTTGTACATCTTCCTTGAAATATTCTTCAGGGTTGGCTTGCGATTCCAGAATTTTGATGTTGGATTGCCGGCAACATTAATGAGGCAGAACTAACTGCATGTCAACCATTTCACTGCGGATGCTAGAACGAAGCATTTCTAGGGCTTATGTTATTGAAAAACCGTGCAGAATTGCGTATGATACGAACTCCTTTGATATGCGCATAAAATTATCCCCAGTATGCATTGTAGGTTTGCTCGGACTCCCTTTTGGTAAATAACTTTTTATGTCCCGATTTAATACCAGTACATGCTGAGGATTTTACTCCAACGTTAACAGTTCTGAAAATATTCCATATAAATAGTAGGGGATTTGAATAGCATAGGTAGGATTAATTGCCCACAGTTGACCATTCCAGAAAGGACGAAAGAGTCATACACTGCTTATCATGACAGTTGGTGCTTGCCTGACTGAATTCAGGCGTGATGATATTTCGTCTATACCATACTAAAAAGGTCACGGCAGTTTGTCCATCGATTAACAGGTATCGAAAAGATAGATCGGCTTATCTGTGCAACACGTGTAAGTATAGTCGCATGGAACCACAAAATTCTCAGTAGATGCTTAGCGCACAACGTGTCACTCATCACGGCAGTGTCCAATTTGGTACTTGCTGTAGTACTGAATGCACTTAGTTAATATATCCTCACCCAATGGTGGTATCGGATGGAAAACTCATTCTAGATATCCAAACTTGATAGAATTAAAACATTGAACCATTTTCTAACTTGGCTGCAAAAAACAGCGCGCATTTGATTGATTCGCGTGGCGAAATGCATTATGTGTTTGAAAATGACAGCTAAGGCAATGCAATGACAAGTTATTTTTGATAAGCCATGTATACAATATTATGTTAGGAAACCAACAGGGACCCCTATGAGTCGCAAGGCAATTAAGCACTAAGTCCATGCGCATAGAAGGTCATCGAGGCAACGGTTATTCTACTCCATTACTGCACAATATGAATTAAAATTATGTTTACTGAAAAATACTGCTTGCAGTGGAGGCGCAAATGTTTGTTTTTACAGGCATGTCGATGTTCCTGGCACTAATACTACTTAAGTTCCTGGCTCATTTATATAATTGTAGTAACCTCATCTAAAGCATGACACCCGATTTCAGCTCAGACCCAATTGTTGCTCCTCATAAAATGTTTTGGGTCCTACGCACTGCATGCACTTATACACTGACACATTTTCCCCGCCTGAAATAACCGGTAATAAACACTCATACCATTATGTTTCTTCGTATCCATGAATCCATCTTTCGACACATAATCACCAAGGTAGCATAATAGTTGATTATAATGTTGATCGCTTTGTATTATATCGCGTCCGATTGCCAATCCCTTTCAATTTGTGCTGTGATTGCTTGTACTTCAATTTACTGCCACCTCGGTACACCTTAACCCGTAGGTAGTATTTGTTGTAAAATCCACAATGTAGTATGTACTTTGGTATGAATATTATCGTGATTCGTCTCCAAATTATTGTCCTTACCTTTTTAAACGAGCATCGCAACTCACATCCATCTTTAACTCCTGGACTGACCTGGAATCTTTCACCGTCCTCAAACAAAGAGCAATGTTTCTACACGGAAGGTTCACTCTCCATACAGCAGACCCATGCTGTGCTACAGTGACAGAATATGCTGCATTGTGAGCATAAGCCAGCAGGTCACACATATCAAAGCGACGCTGTACAATATATTCGTGAAATTCCAAACATACGATTGGTAGGATGCTTTTATTGAAACTGACTAACTGACTGACAAAATGAAATTCCGCTTGCCTCGCCCAATTCAGTTCACAGGTATAGGTTTATTTACTTGAATAATCAGCAATTTTGCGCCCAGTTTGTGTGATTTCCTTGTATAAATAACCTGACAAAGTCAAGGTTTATACAATGTGCTCATTTCTTATTCGGTGCTATGAGAAATCGTCGTTTGATTCAGAACAGTGGACTGTTGTATTTCTTTACAATAGTGGCTATTGCTACCCACTGACAGATGACTTAATGAAACAGAGGTTATGTAGCTCAGTAATCCTAGTTAATAGTTATTGATATGCCAATAGGCTTTTGGATTTTGTACCACATTGAAGCACGGGGCAACCGTGTTGAAGTAATTGTACGAACGATGAAATGGTTTTAAAAATATCTTACTAACCTACTGCCAAAATTCAGTAGTAAATTTATGGGTGCATTTCAGACAACTAAGCTCAAAGTGTGTTCCTGTTCACCAAAAAATCTGATAATTTAATGAATGCAGGCACACATTTCAAGTCCATTTTTCCCCTGTTGGTTGCCGTTGCTACTTCACTTAGCAAAATGTCTGGATTTTTATCCGCCATTGCTCTTTATGTGACTGCCTTGCACGCTTTACTTTTTCACACGGATCACCGCAGGAAGTTACTTGGTTTTGGTAATATCATGTTCATGAGAGTCGTTTAACATATTTGCAAGCAAGAAATAATGTTTTCATTATTCCTATGCTAGAATCGCCTTTGAACCGTCCAGCTGATTCTGTCAGGCAATTAATACTGTAGACCAGCACCTGTGTCGGCCTAACGAATCATCCTGATTTCGAAACACGCAGTTTTAGCAAAAATATCCAGTTTGCAGCTCATTAAAAATCCATGTGCTTTGCTGCTGATTTGCTGCTGAATCTGCATGGATTGGGTTAGCTATTCCGATGGATTATCCATAGTTAACCATTTGATTTATCAAGGAGGGCAGCTAGAATTTTTCATGCATGGATGTAACACATTGGGTGTTGCCTGCCTGAAACCATTGCACTCCATGACGCGTTTCTAGGTTAACTCCTCTCATCAGATAGAGATAGCACGCATCAAAACCGGGACCATTGGGATGTTCGTTGTGAACACTACCCCTAAGCCACCGGGTCACGACGGGCAAAGCTTGGCACAACAGTTAATGACAGAGTGGGAAGTCAATTTGAAGTACACGTTGTGTGGATGGATTGCGACGCGCAATCTCAAAGTGGACCGCGATTCCCATTGAAGTGAACTTTGGCCAATCGTTCACTAGGACCGTAGCTGATGAAGCAGCATCAAAATGAGTGTTGCTCGCCTGAAATCATTGCACTCCATGTCGCGTTTCGAGGTTATTTCCTTTGCCCGTCGTGACCCGGTGGCTTAGATGTAGTGGTCACAACGAACATCCCAATGGTCCCGGGTTCGATGCCTGCTATATCTAACTGATGAGAGGAAATAACCTCGAAACGCGTCATGGTGTGCAATGGTTTAAGGCGGGAAACACACAATTTGCTGCTGCTTCATCAGCTACGGTCCTAGTGATTGAATGTCCAAGGTTCACTTCAATGGGAATCGCGGTCCACTTTGAGATTGCGCGTCGCAATCCATCCACACAACGTGTACTTCAAATTGACTTTCCAAGCTTGCAAGTATTTTTGCGGCATTTTGTCTATTTTATAATGCTTTGTGGTTCTCAAGCCAGATCGATTTCTCATTTTACTTTGGGGGGACAATTATCCGAAGCCAAACTCCCAACCACACAATTGGTGCAATCATTTACCATCACAAATGATAACATTGCGAACTAATGGATGGCCTGACAACACTAGCCACCGATTCGTTATGGTGTCGTTTAATTGCAGTCGTTTTTTAACCGCTATGGTTTAAGCCTGTGATGAATTTCTGCCAAATACTTTATTGGGATAAAGCTTATTCTCAGTTGCAGCCACAAACCAATATCGGGTGAATGCAAGGTGTAACACAAATAGACATGGGCAACCTGAATGCCACTGGTTTAATCTCCTCACTACAATACTTTTGCGTCATTATTCCACTATGCAATCACGTGATCTCACCTACGATATATAGTGCTGAAAACAAACAATCAATACTAGAGCTCGTACTATTAAATGAGGATTTCGTGTTTGATAGTCCATTTATAGACGCACCACTAGGGCTAAATGAACAAGTGACCAAACATTATGCCAATGTGGTACGCTGAATATATCAAACAACAAGCAGAACCAACACGTAATATCTCACGCTAAAACATCTTAAGCATTTGCTTTCCAAGACCGATTATGATTTCGAGAATGTAGCTCTACTTCCAAAGCCTTGAGAACGTTTCTTAAACGCCACAGTAATCTGACCGAAACCGCTTCAGAAACATGCTAGTTTTCTTTGACCAACCTATCGTATTTCATTAGAAATAGAACTCATGATTAATTATCACTAAGCACTATGACTTACATCAGTTGCAGCGCCAATCTTGTTCCATAAATATGCGTAGATACGATGACTTTCCCCAAATGGCGCTGAACATAGCACCACCAAGCAGCCCGAGCGAATTTCGCATCACGTCCAAAGGTGTGTTCATGAGTAACTCTCTGCCTAATAGGTGGAAACGCACTAATCAAGTCAGTTTTCAAATATCACATTCGCAAGTATTAGGCAAAGTAACACTTAATCATGCTACTTAATGTGCTCTGGAAGATACTTAACGAAATCGTCCCTGTAGATTTCGTTGATCATCAATATAGCTGTAACGTCATGGCACACACAAACACCGCTCATTCAAACCAAACTAAGGATTGCACCTTGTATTTGAACGAAAGCGGTCAACATGGAGAAATACTTCGACTTTCTTTAATTCGAATTCTCCGAGTTTCCTACTGCATATTTCAGCGTCTTCTGCTTCATAGGCTAGAAAGCAATGGAGATGGGGATGTCGTCCTATGTATTAACGAGCTGAAGCATTTAATTACCTTGAATTTTTGTTGGTCACTCTCTATGTTAAGATGCAGCAGTTGACCGCTTACAGAGGAAATCCCGACGCATTTCAGTGAGACATGGACAATGTATATTGACGTTCACTTCACAATCGGCTCTTTGTTATCTAAATGTAGGTTGATTACAATTTATGTACGAGTTTAGAGAGCAAGTCCAGCCATCATCCACCCAAGTGAGCCATCTTGGTGTAATACCTCCGGCTGATCTGCGCTGCTCAGAACTACCTCAGAAGGTGTTAAAGACTAGAAACCAACACATTGACATGAATGGCATGGTTTTCGGTGGATTGCTACTGCAGTCTTTTCGCAGTTGCTTATTCCTTACTAGCTGTCTCACGGAAAATATAATCTGGGCCTGACAGCCTTGCCACATTAAGATCTCCCTTCACTCGAGAATAAACAGCAAATAGCCCCGAAAGAGATCAAACGGTTATTCCGATTTTCAGAGTGGTATAGGCTAATGTCTCTATGGTAGTAAAGCGGTCGACATCGCCGCCTACTTGATGAACTACTAATGGCCTACCATATTTTGTGCAGTGCCAACATATCTGACGCCTCCCCTCACAACTCAGCCTAAACAAGAAGGGATGATCCACTAGCTCATGTTCGCCACAATATACAGGGCCCTTGAATGTCATGGAAACGCTTAATTGCTTCGTACATCAGACATGGAAATCACTCCTAAATTAGGTTGATGCACACCCATTTACCTGTAGTTTAAATTGCCATCATGTATGCAATCTAGCCGTTTTGCTTTTCAATCTGCTGTGTCTGCAATTTCATCCTCACCGCCTACTCAGGTACTCAGAGGGGAATATATGCCTGCAGGTTGCCCCCATGCCATAGTTGGACGTATCAGCTATGATGAAAATGGACAAGTATTTATCCTAATGTGACAACAGGTAAATAAACTTGATCAATGCCACTATGAAACTGTGTACTGTATTCGTTTTGCAGACAGTTCAGGAGACGAACTCGTGGAATGCGAACATTGCGAAATAACTGAATGAACAAATTATATCAATTGATCGAACAAATGCTTGATTGTGGCGCAAAAACACAACTTTTAGAAGCACATATTTCTTCGTCTGAAAAATACGGGACGCGTTGCAATTTCAGCTATTAAATATGCAACAGAGGTAATTTATTGTGTTTATCTTAGGTGATAAACCCTGCATGTGGAGGAAGCATATTGCGTATGTAAATGCTGTCGTATAGGCAAAGTTGCGTTTTATGAAAACGGAATATGGAGCCATCAATTTTATGTATCGTAAAACAAAATATTACAGATTTGCATGGGAAGTTGTCCGTTGACGTGATTCATGGATAATCAAGTTGCTAAATCCAAACCACGTCACACTGCATCCAAAATTGTTGTGTCCACCAGGCATTGGGCTAAGCAAATTCTATGTACGTGAGAAATAACGTAACCAAAAAGTATTCCTGTTCGAGTTGCTGCTCGGTCGCAGTCTCTTCGGCAAGATTCCCGCGGTGTTAGCTGCGAGTTGTTGCAACCGCTCCCCATTGAACATAACATCATCTTTTGAAAGACAAGGGAAATATGCGAAAATAAAACGAAGTGGAATAATGCGGCAAATATACAAAAATTCGTTGCAATTAACTTTCAAATTCTGAATAACGCTTGTGTTGGTACACATTGCTTAACAGGGTAAATGGCATCCAAATTTCACACTGGTAACTAGTTCAAAACTGAAGTAATTATGCTACATTTGCTCGTTCGTGAACAATTATAAGTTATTGAATAAACCTGATAAACCGCATAGACAGCTTTTGCGACCGGTTTAGTGTGTCACTTGTCTATAACCAGAAGTGATATTTTGACGTCTACAAAACTGCCTCCAGCAATGCCCCATGACTACAGGCCATGCATATAATAAAATATTTTGCAAAACGCGCAATTGAATGCCATGCTTACCAGCAATATAAGCGAATAGCCTCGGTACATGTTTAGGATGATTTTGTCAGTTGTGCATTCGGTAGATTCGTCCCAAATATATACGCATCCGGTAAAAGTTTTAGGCAAGCAACGCTATTTGTTCATATGACTGAGCATATTTGGGTGCTGTGCATTTAAGCCGTATACTAGAACACACAACATACACCAATGGCGATGCGATAGCTATTACAGCTAATAACTTGACCAATCTATTACATGGACTAGTAAACTGCAATCGCTATCTACATATCCGGATGTCGCACCAAATTAGCTTAATTTAAATCCAGATTAAATTTGGGTGTAAATAATACATTAACGTAAAAGATATACAGGCTACTATTTTTCAACGGACTAATCAGTCGTGAGTTTAATGCGACTGTACCATATGTTTATTTGCGTTTATTTACTGAGTGCAAAGTTAAGAAATTTCTTCCCCACATGGTAGGCTGGAACTTTACTGCTCCTTGCGTTTAGCACTTCGGTAAGGCGTAAGGCTATTCCATGCGAATCAAACATAGAGGAGAAATAGACATCTTCTCCTCTCCAACTGTGGCATTACGTTAGGATAACAGATAATATTGTGTCACGTTATTCAAGGCAAGCAGTTAATGCCAATCAAATTATCAGCTTGTAAATCAGAAAGTTCCGCGGTCTACTGACGTGAGATGCTGGCTACTTGCAAAGGGACGTATGTTGAGAATTATCGCGCTAGTTCATGAGCAAACCGGTTCAGGCACAAAGGAATGACCAAATGTGCCGTTATTTTGAGACGAACTTAAAAAATAAGTTCCATTATAAGCGCTGCTAGTTGTACATCTGACATCAGGTGTTTGAAGGAAATACCAAACAACACCCGTATACCGCTCATATCTGTAATGGAACACGTGGCGCAACAATGCTTTTGGCGATAAAAGTCTGTTTATATCTATGTTGTAAGTACTAAGGGTCCTCTGTTAAATAATCCATAATAACCCAAAAATTCTTAGTGAATAAGGATAAAAATGGATGCAAACTTTGTGGGCACGCTCAGCTCGATCTGGCTATAATTCTAGTTGTCATGGTTCACTAATTTGGAAGCAAAATAATAAGTGAATTAGAATAAAATAAAATAGCACCCGAATGCCTAGATTAGTACTAGATTTAATTGGATCTACAATGTCAATTCTTCTCACAGTTCTGTCGTAGATGAAGCATTTATTCGCGCATATAATTAGCTACGCAACGACGTTAAGAATTTTGGTGTCGGCAACAAAATCCAGCGCGGATAATATGACAATCTCAGCTGTTTATTAAGGCAACAGCTGTTAGTTGTGGCGTATTTTTCCAGTTTAATTATATATGTTCTAACTTTGTGATGCGGTTAGGCGAATTTGACTTCTATGCATTTAGTACATGCAAGAAGACATCAACCATTAGAGAGCAAACTATAGTATATCACTAATGTGAGCGCCGCTTTTAACAACTCGTACAAAACAGTTCCCAAATTTCTGCCTACAAAACTACTTGCAGTCGTCTGCTGTCAATTCTACATTGTCCAGCGTCTGGTTTTATTTATTTATTAAACTTGTATCGCAATTAAGGTCCGCCCGACGCGCTGACGCCCGCTTTGTGCTGAATGGAGTCCGATCCTGTGGTACGCTCTGCATGTTTGATCGTTCCCGAATTCCAATTATAATAGCTGGAGGCAAGCCGTTGTTTTTCAACCAGAAGTATTCATCCCAACAAAAACGCCGTAGGAGAAGCAGGCGCCGAATATAATATTTTAATTGACCCACGCTTCTTAAATAGAAATAAGCGGAGAGCAACAGCCGAAAACTGACGATTGCACCTGCCGTGAAATTTACAGGTATGCTATAACATTATCCTGGGAACATGGAGATGTAAAGCAAAGCACATGACTGCAAAAGAACAAACAAGAATAGTACTTTTGGTATTTGAATTACTAACTGTTTCAATATTATTATTAAATCGATTATTCTATCAAAGATTTAATGGAACTTGTTAAGTAACTGAGCCATACCCTTATAAGTCCCTTATTCATTGTTTGCGTGTTCCGCGATCTTCTCCAAATAGATTTGATTAAGAAAACATAAAGATAGAATCTAATGTATCGGAGCAATACTACTTTTGAATAACGGCGACAGCTTGTGGGTATTGCATTTGGGCACCCACGCTGAGTAAAAGCAATTTGTTGTTAATGAACCTGGCACAAATAGAAGTACAAGAAACGGACTATACGGTGATTGTACATTGGGGTGCGCTTTGTTGTTTTAAGTGCACTTGTTGTCAAGTACTATGGACGCAGAAGCTATGTGTGAGATTAACGTGGCTGAATTGTATTTAGCATAATTGCAGATATTTAAAATTTATCATTTGTTAATGCTGAAGTCGCTGTAGGCAAAAAGTGGTTAAAATAGCAAACCTAAATTCCATTTGGGGTGACAGTTGGCTAGCGTAACCCACTTCAACAATTGCAAGGATAGTGGGACCAAGTACGTGATTTCTGCAGGGTCTGAAGTTATTAGGAAGTTTCGCCGCTTCATTCGCTCCTGTACTATAAAAGCGTCAAATGTTGGGAGCGTGTGCACACAAATGAGATTGGAGGGGAGTTGTCTCTGTCCTCGTAACTTATTCCATTGTCATCTACACTGTGCCACTTGTTTAATATTTGAATGTGTTATAACATTCGGGTATCCAAGACATTTTGATACCATTTATGTCGGGTCTGAAATGAGCATCACAAAAGACAATGAACTAAGCTCGGTTGTCCCACCAGATTTGGTACGTGGAATCTGGTATTTTTTTGCTAAAGAGAATGACAGTATCGTTAAAAAGGGTGGAGTTAAGTGGGAGCATTTATCCTGCGTAATTGCATAATTTGCGTGGCTCCGGAATGGATAATTTTGACTAAAAAATCTTTGGCTGCGATTTAGGCAGTTGAACTTAGGCATTTCAACTTAAGCTCACCAATTCAGTTAAAGTCAAAGCCAGAGTTTGACAGACCATTTTGAAACATAAATGATAGTTTTCCTCAATGAATTGCCACTTTAAAAAATCACGAGCAATTTATCGTATTTCGAAAATCAGTTGAATAAAAGCGACTGCCAGACAAGGTTGGAGCAAGTCTAAATTATTGTCAGTGCCTAAGTTAGCTAAACCAATATCTGCACTATATGAATACAGCTAAATCGTCTAAAAGATAAATGTTAATTGAGGAACTAAGTTCCCTCGTGCCGAGTAAAACTTAAAAGTAGTCATGTAACACATTTAGCCTCATTGTTGCCCATCCTTACTTACACCTGCTCGAGCAATGTCGAAGCTTATATTTGCCGTCCGTTACGTAATAAAAACCTTAAAATGTTATTTTCTTAGAGGAACATAATAGTAGTTTTAATTGGTCAGTCACCCTACATGAGTCACTCACCTACTCTTCATACGCACTAAGTAATCTCTATTTATTTTTCCCTTTTTACTAAATTTGGCCAACTCTTTCAACATGCATTTATGTGGGAAAATAGTGGTATGTTGCGAAGAGACGTCAGAAAAGGTTACTCGCCTGAAGCATACGAGAAGCAGCAGAGCGCTGTGGACGCTATTGAAACGAACATTGATTATTCATCTAAACTGCTTAACATAATTAAGGGCATGATATCCATTTTCGCAAACAATTTTACTTTTCTTTCCACAGAGATGTAGAAAAGCTCGGTTCAAGCGCTCGCATAATAACTCACTTTAGTTTTCTACTGTGTAATATTTACACTTCATGGTCAAATATTTCATTCTTGGCTAATGGCAGATTAGCTATCCCGTTTCGAGAAACCATGACATTCTTCCAGATGCAACCCTTTTCTTTTTTCTTTAACATCCTATACGTAATTGACTGCTATTATGAATTTGAGTTAGCGTATCACGGTAAGAGGTAGTTACGTTTATTCTTATCCGTCCAGTCCTGTGTATAAGTAGCTTCCTTAGCCTACAGGTTCCTTGTCCCATTCAGTGAGATTTCATGTTCTATACTTCGTATATTCGCCACAGATTGTTAGGTAACCGTCGTATGCTAATGCCAAGTCTAGACAAGCATTGCTGAGTAGTGAAAAATTAACCACGGTCGACCTTACTTTCGTTAGCAACGAAAAAGTTTGTCAGTAGGATTCTCAACAAAGTTGACCCTATTATTCAGAAGTATCTGGTTGAATTGGAGCAGACAACTTTATGAAACTGAGCCTAAACCACGTGCTTTAGTAAACCCGGGCGCTCTGTGGAATGTTTTTACACCATTAACTCCACTGTGCTTCTAGTAAAAATCGCAATAACCGTGTGTTTCTTCAGCAACAAACTGGCAGAACCCATAGCATATACAACCGAATGATGCAGTCTACATAATAATCTACTGCCACAACATTCCCGTTTTGAAAGACTGCAAAAGTCACGCAACTTGCTTAAATCGTGTTAAATTTGTCAAATCATATGGCGAAACTCGTCAGAAGAACAAAATTGTCAATGCGTTTTCGTTGGAAACATTTGCACGAAAATCGTATTTGCGTAAAGTCATTGCAAAAAATTAATATTTAAAATAAGACTAAGCTCAATGTAGTGTACCTGGCCTTATGCTAGCTAAAACACGTAACTGCCAATCATCCAGGTAATTTATAAACTTAACTGATTACTCATCTGAAGACGGTTTCGTTAACCAAATCATGATGCTAGCTGTGGATTTATTACGCCACATAGTCTACATTTTATATGATTAGTGAATACCCGTCCTTACCATGGTACGTAATCGATTAGCATTGTTGAAATCTAACTAATGTCATACAAGACAAAGGCTACAGTAGGACTGGGACGGATGTAACGAACAGGAGCCGACGTAAGCGCAGCAACCCACCGAGCAGACAGATGCAAGGGAATATGTGCGATAGGGCATTATGCTCAT
>CALYDF020001448.1:0-18772 GCA_944474145.2 Dicrocoelium dendriticum
TGGATAAACCACGTGTAAAATAAGATATAATGTTAGGAAACCAGTAATAACTCTATGTATTGTAAGCTAACTAAACGCTACAATGTTTCGCATGTACTGTCATCTAGACAACGGTTATTGTAGTTCATGACCTTGCAATATGAATTTCAAGTATGTCTACTAAATAGTATTTCTTTTGGTGGGGATGTGAACGTTTCGCTTTGACTGGCATGTCGATGTTCCGGTCCCTAATATGCCTTACGTTCCTGGCTCAAACATATAATTTTAGTAACCTCATCAAATACATGACAAACGATTTGGCTCAGACCCAGTAGTTGCGCTTCATTAAATGTTCCGTGTCCTACGACGGGTATGCTCATATACACTGGCATATTATCGCCGCCTGAACTACCGGAATAAACATACATACCACTATCACATTTCTTATCCATGAATCCACCTTTCAACACATTATCCCCCACATAGCATGTCAGTAGATTTGACTGTTGATCACCTTGATTTAAATCGAGTATGATTGCCATCCAATTCAATTGGGGTTGTGGTTGTTTGTATTTGCGTCTACTGCCATCTCGCTTTAGCTTAGTCCGTAGATTGTGTTCTTTGTGTAAACAAAATGTTGTATACACATTTATATGAATATCATTGTTATCCGTCTCTAAATCGTGGTTTTTACATTTTAAAAGAGCATTGCAACTCACATATATGTTTAAAAACTGGACTGGCCCGGAAACGTTCACCGTGATCAAACCAATGAACGATGTTTCTACAGAAATGGTTCGCTCTCCAGTCAGCTGACTCCTGCTGTGCTACAATTATAGATTATGCTGCACTGCAAGTATAAGTCAGCAGGTCACACATCCCAAAGTGTTACTGTGCAACATTTTTGTGAACTTCCAAGCAACTTACGGGTGGTAGAGTGTTTTTCTTGACAATGACTAACTGACTGAAAAAATAGAATGCTGCATGCCTCGCCCACTTAAGATCACAGGTACAAATATAGTTACTTGAATAATCAACACTGTGCGATCACATGATGTCATTTCATTGTATCAGCAACCTAGGGCTGGTATCACAAAGTCAGGATTTACACAATTTGCTTAGTTATTATTCCGTGATACGAGAAATTGCCTTTTTATTTCGAACAATGGACTATTGTACGTATTAGCAACGTTGACTATCAATACCCACTGACTTTGTAAAGCAACAGTTGAGTAGCACAGAAATCCTAGTTACTATATATCAAACGGTCAATAGGCTTTTGAAGAATTCACTACAATGAAACACGATCCAAATTTTAGTACTGTTTATATGAACGATGAGAATGTTTGACTGAGGAAGTTGCAGTTAATTTACTCGTGAATTTGATAAATAACCTTAAGCATGTTTTGTTCACAGAGAATTCTAAAAATTGAATCTGGGTACAAACGCAACTAGCAACTTTTTTGATTTTCTATTAGTGGGCTGTGCTAATTCAGGTTGCTAAATGCAACATTTGTCATCCCACATTGCTCTTTATATAACTGAGTTGCCCACATTGCTTCTTTACACGGAGGACCACATTAGGCATAATTTGTTTTAGTTATATCATGTTCATGAGAGTAGTTTTACTTATGTGTATATATGTCATATATTTTATTATTGGTTTATTATACTCCTGATTAAACAGCACCGTTTTTTTCTGACAGACAATTAATGCCGTAGCCCAGCTCGTGCTTCGTCCTAGTTAACCATCCTGCTTTCGGAGTACGCAGTTGTAACATATGTTAAACAGTTTAAGACTCACTGAAAGTTTATGTGCTTTATGAATGATTTCCTGCTACATGTGCAATGATAGGGTTAGGTAGGCCGATGAATTCCCTATTGTCAATAATTTGCATTATACAAGAAGGCAGCCAGTATTCTGCAGACATGGATCTAACAAATATTCAAAGGTTTTGCAGAATGGTTTCTATTTGTAAAAGGAAGTTAGAGTGAACTATGCATAAGCGCAGGGTCCCTCAGAATGAACGATCCTGAATTTCAAGGAAAGCGTAATGGATAAATATGTGCTACGGTTTCAATAACCTCTGCTGCCCTCCATGCATTCTGTGCATACATTTAACCTGTATCAAATACCACGATGTTCGGCGTTGCTTGATGTACTGCCAATGTCAATTTAGCCTGCGAAAATTCCGCGCCTAATCTTCCTAAAACATATTATCTATTCATTAACCCGTAATCCTGTTGTTGAGTTTAGATAGTCGTCTGTTAAAATCCAACTATTTATAGCATAACGCCAACTCGGCATGCTCGACAACAGCATCTGTTAACCAAGTGTTCCTAGAAACTATTCTTCTGAGACCATATTGCAACTGTAATGGTGTAGTACATAAATGCTCTGCCTGATACCGGCTCAGACATCTCGTCGATCAATCAGCAAGCACTACATGAACTTCCATTTGTAAACAAGACTATTCTTGTTAAAATATCTAAATAAGTGTTGAATATTGACAGCGTTCAAATGCAGTTCAACTTAGGGTTGCGCACGCTAGACGGAGGCCAGTCAGTTTATGTATATTACGCCATGTCTTTTGTATAATGACTAAAGTCAACCGGATAATAACAGAATCTGAAGGGTCACAGCGCTGGTAGTGGCTGAATGGCTTACAGTTCTTTAGCAGCTGACGTCATATTAGTGTGATTTAAGTGTGTTGGAATTATTCCCATGTGAACTGGGTAAATGTACTGTGCCTTGGAAGACCTATAGTGAGAGATGCAGTGCGAAAATCAATGAACTGGATTACCTGCATTCGGTTAAAATACATGACAAAAATGCCGTAATGGAAAATCCAGTTATGATAACAGTTAAATGCTTCTAACTTCTCAGTCTGCGCTGCAGGTTGGAGAAAAATGGACCTTGCAGCTACATAACTTATATGTCTAATGGAACTTAAAAATCAATGAAGCTGAATTTTAATTCCAACAAATAAAATCAAGTGTTTGAATTTTGAGATGAATACCGCGGTGCTTGCGAGTTACCAAAAGGCAAGGCATGTGAAAATCAAATGTATACAAAACGCGGTTCTATAAGATCAATAGCTAGCCAAACTTTGGCAAATCCTCTCGCCTTACGCCACAACGGTATGTCAAGCTCCACAGCTTTTGAATGCAGGAGTAGCCGTTTGGAACCATAAGAATGGCATACATTAGTCTGAGCAAGTTCGTCCGCTGACGGCGTATAAGGAAGCTTAGCGATTCACTAATATTTACTCGGTAGCCTGTGCCCAACAAGTGCTTTCTGATGCCCAAGGCAGGTTGATTTCCAAGCTTACTTGATTTCGTCCTCACTGATTATGTCCTGCTGCGTTATCATACATGAGTGTGTTCAGTGATTCGGATATTCAAATGTTGGTCAGTGCTCCCGACGTTACCGCCTCCGTAGTCACAAGTAAACTCCTATGCGCAATGGAACATTCAGTGACTGGTTATCGGGGTCTTGACGGAAAACATAAGCAAACTTATTGACGTGAGCAAAAGTAGTTCAATGGCACTGGAAACCCTTCTCGCTAAACTGCACGCGCCTCTGACAGTTCCCAAGAGGACGAAACGGCCGCCTATAGCATACCTGATTTTGTGGTCGTGGTCTAGTTGAGTCTAACCGCGCCGAATCTTCACTAACCATTAAACAACTATCCTACGACTTGGTAATAAAGACAACATGATACACCTTTCTCGGTTGCTTGAAACATATGTAGCTGCACTTTTAGTGCTTGAGCCCAGACTGACCTGATGATGGGAGATTCAGCCTATTCATCCTTTAATGTTTTTTTCCGTGGTAAAAATAACATAATCCGTTCAACTCTACTCAGCATTGCAAACAATATGGTCTGTTTTTGTAAGCATACCTTGGAGGATAATCGCGAAGAGTTTGTTTTAGTTAGCCAGCTAATCACGCTACGGATACGAGTGTAACCCTAAGCGACAGACTAAAATTCGTAGTATCAGACATGACACAATGTATAATGTTATCAACAATTGGTCACTATGTGAGGGGAGTGTAGGTGGAACTGTTTGTCGCGCCCTACTTCAGATCAACTAGTGATCGGCTAAACAATATCTGAGTAACCAATAGATTACATTCAGCCTACTCTCTATTTTCCACTATCAACCAGACTAAGCAGATGTTAGTGCAACCTACTCGCCCCTACTCTACTTCTGACCGCGCAAGCTTCTCTACCTAGAAAGTATGATACTCTTCCGTTGTGTATTTATATAAAACGGGTCAATGATCCAGACATAATCAATATTATCGTCTATTTCTCATATTTTACATCCATTCTACTTTTATAAGCAACTAAATCTGCGACCCTACTTAAGTTTACAAAAGATTGCGTCAACTTAACAGCCTTTCTCCATGTTTTAGTAAAGAGTTGACTTCATTTATTTATGTACATGCTCCTCAGCAAAATCTCGCAGCTTCGGTTTCGTCACGTCAGACGCTGTGGATTTAATCTCAATACATGAGACTTTATTGCACTCAAAGTTTCGGCATACTAAGGTCGTGAAATTAGGAGTGACGAACTTCCGAATCCATCCACACAACCGGAAAAATGATGCAATACAATGCCATCGCAACGAATAACGATGCGAACCGTTGGATGACTCGGCAACGCGAACCACAGATTCGTTATGGTGTCGTTTAAGTTGCAGTCGGTTATCAACCGCCCTGGATTAAACCAGAGATGAATTCCTGCCCAATATATTTATTGCAATAAATCTTACTCTTAAATTACAGCCGCAATCCAATCATCGGTTAATGTAACCGGTAACAAAAATAGACATGGGTAACCTGAAATCTAAGGCTTTAAACGCCTCACTGCAAGACTTTATTGGAAATAATCAACTACGTAATCACGTCATCTCACCTACGAGATACAGTGCTGATAACATACATACGGTACTAGAGCTGATGCTTATAAATAGGAAACTGTTGTTAGATATTTCATTCCTAGAAGCACCGCAACGGTTAATTGAACATGTTTCCACACGTTATGGCTATGTGTTACGCTGAATAACCGAAGCGACACGCTGAACCAACACATTCTATCACACTCTACAACATCTTAGACCTTTGGTTTCCAAGACCGATTGTGATTTCAAGAAGGTAGCTCTACTGCCAACGCATTGATAAAGTTACTTATACACCTCAGTAATCTCACGGAGACCGATTCTTAACCCTGCTCTTTTCATTCCACCAATATAAAGTCGTTCATTAGAAATAGAAATCAAAATTACTTGTAACTAAGAATTACGACTTATTTCAGATACAGATTCAGTCCTGGTTCATAAACATGCTGTGGCTACGTTTCTTAGCGCAAGCATTGCAAAATGCTTCTGCTTGAGGACAAACTCACCGAGATATGGTTTGCAAATTGCCTACAACATAGTATAGCATTTCGTGAACACCTTCTGGAAAGTGAAGCACAGCATCACCCACTTTCCACGGAAGTCGGATTGGCACAGAGCGCCGGAGAAACTGCCCACGCTTCGCAGATTCAGTATGCTCACACCTTCCAACGGTACGTGGGTCACCATTACAACACTACATAACCAGCCTAAATTTTAGCACTTACTACGATCGCTTTCACTGCCAGACGTAAGTTGAAGAAACCGTTCCAAATGCGCACCTGCAATTCATTTAGAAATCAATGACATGCACCCGACGGCGCTGAACATAGCGGCATCAAGGCAGGCTGGGCATATTTCGCACCACTTCCAAACGTGTGCGCATGAGTAAAAGTGTGCCTACTATTTGGAAACATACACAAATCACGCCAATTTTCAAAATTCACATTCGCTGGGATCCCGCAAAAATCTCTTAATCATACTCCTCAGGGCGCTCTGGAAGTTAATTGACGCATTCGTCGTTGGGGATTCAGTCGACCATCCATTTAGCTGCGACATCATGGCACGCACAAACATCGTTCTTGCAAACCAAGCTAAGGATAGCACGCTGTATTTGAACGAAAGCGGTCAAGAAAGGGAAAGGCACTGAGTTCCTTTAATTCGATTTCTCCAAGGGCATCTAATGCATAGTTTAGTGTTTTGTGCTCCATAGACGAGAAATCTATGGAGATGAGGATCTCATCCTTGCATGAACCAGGAATTACTTGCAGAATAGGCAACTGCAAATTAGATTTCGAGGTGTGCTATTGGATAGGATTCATGTCGGCTGTGGGGTTCCAAAAGGTTAATTTCCTGCATTGCATCTGTTTCTCCTATACATTAACGAGCTGACGAATTTAATTACCTTCGATTTTTGTTGTTCACTGACGATGTTAAAATGCAGCGGTTGCTCGCCGAAAAAGGAAATTCCGATGCAATTCAGCATGGACACTGCGTATGGATTTTCTACTTCAAAATCGGCTCTTATCTATGTCGCCAGCATGTAAGGTGATCACAATTCATTAGCAACCGTACATCACATTCACGTTTGGAGAGCAGGTCTAGCAATAATACACCCAAGTGAACGACCTAAGTGTAATACTTTCGGTTGATCTCCGCTGCCCTAGATATATCTCAGAGGATGTCAACGAGTAGAAACCAAGGCATTGACATGGTTCGCAGGGCTTTCGACGGTTTGCATCTTCTGCAGTTTCGCAGTTGCTTATCCCTTACTAGCCATCTCACGAAAAATATCATCTGGACCTGACAGCCTTACCACGTCAAGATCTCGCGGCAAACGTGAAAAAACAGCAAAAAACCACGAAACAGTTCAAATCGTTATTTTGAGTTTCATAATGAAATAGTCCAAGGTCTCCAATATAGTACAGCGGTTGATATCGCCGCTTACATTGCTAACTAATAATAGCCTACCAGATTTTGACCAATACCAACAATGTCTGAACCTCCCCACAACAATTTAGCGTAAACAGGAATGGATAAGCCACCAGCTCATGTTGGCCAAGCATGAATTTTATCGAAAGGCTTACTTGCCACGTACGTAACACTTGGGAATCACTCCCAAATTATGTTGAGACCATACCCATTTACCTGTGGGTTAAAAGGCCGTGATATATCCAATCTAATCTTTATGCATTAAAGTCTGCAAAATTGATCGCCTACTCAGGTCCTTTAGAAGGGAAAGATGCCTGTAGATTGCCCCTTGCCGTATTTAAGCGTATCAGCTGAGATGAAAATGGAAAATTATGCATCCTATTGTGAAAACAGGTTCGTGAACGTGATCAATGCCAATATGAAATGTGCGGATTATATTCAACATGCATACAATTCTGGAGACAAATCCGTGTGTTGCGGAGATTACACAAGAATTGAATGAAGATTTGTATCATTTGATCGAACAAATGCTTAACGGTTGCGCAGAAACAATTTTGTGAAAGCGAATATTTGAACATCCGAACAAGTACGGGCGGCTTTGCGCTTTCAACTATTGAATATGTAACGATGAACATATTACTTTGATCTTATGTAATTAACTGTGTTTTAGGAGGAGGCATATGGTATATGTAAATTCCATTTTATGAGAAACTGAATATACAGCCATTCATTATTTGTATCGTGAAACAAAGGATTAGGGTATTATAAGGTTATTTTCAATCAGTATTCGTGACTCGAGGATACACAATTTGCTAGGTGCAGACGACGTCACTCAGCAACGAAAATTGATGTGGCCTTTAGGCATTTGGATAAGCAGTTGTTATTTTTCCGAAAATAAGCGTAAGAAATCCGGGCCATTATTCGACCTGCTGCGCCGCATTTTCTTAAACACTCTTCCTGTGGTGTTAGCTGGTAGTAGTTGCAACTGTTCACCATTGAACAAAACATCATCTTTGGAGAGATATAATAAAGAAGAGAAAATAAATCGCAGTGGAATAATGTGGCAAACACAGAAATTGTTACAATGAACTCTGACTTTCAACTTTTGAAAAACGCTTTTGTTGATACATATTGCTTAACAGGGTAAATCGCATTCAAGTGTTCCTACTGATAAACTCATTCGAAACTGAACTAATTATATTGCACTTGCTCAATCTTGAACATACATAAGTTATGGAATAAACCTTATTAACCGTATTTATAGCATTTTCGACTGGTTTAGTGAGCCATTTTTCGATAAGCAAATTTAATATTTTAACGTTGACAAAAACGCCTACTACTTTACCCCGTGATAACAGGTCATGTATGTATAAAATAATTAGCCCAATACGCAATTAAAGTTTAAGCTTACCAGCACTATAAACGAATAGTCTCGGCACATATTTAGCAAGCTATTTTCTGTTTTGCATTCGGTAGATTACTTCCAAATATATATACGCATCCGATAAACGTTTTAGATACAGCTACGCTATTAGTTCGTTTTACTGAGCATATTTGCATGCTGTGCATTTAAGTTATCTACTATAACACACAACATACACCAATGTCGAACCGATGGCTGTTTCAACAAAAAACTAGACTAATCTAATACATGGACTAGTAAAGTGCAACTGCTTTCCACATATCCAGATGTAGCAATAAACTAGCTCAATTGAAATCCAGGTTAATGTTGAGTGTAAATTATACATTTAATGTATCATATATACAGGTGACTTTTTCTCAAAGGACTAACTAGTCGTGAGTTGAGTGAGACTATACCATAGGATTGGTTAACGTATTAAATTGCTGAGTGCTAGTCCAACAATTGTCTCCCCCACATGGTAGGCTGGCAATATACTGCTTCCTGCGTTTAGCACATCGGTAAAACGAAACGCATTGCCATGCGAATTATATATATATATATATATATATATATATATATATATATAGGAAAGGAGACATCTTTTTCTCTAGAACTGTAGTATTGCGTTAAGATAATAGATAATATTGTGCCAACTTAGTCAAGGGAAGCAGTTAATGCCAGTCAAATTATGAGCTTGTAAGTCAGGACTTGTCGCGGTCTTTTGACGGAAACTGCTGGCTAGTTGCAAAGCGATCTATGTTGAGAGTTACCACGCTATTTCAGGATCACGCCGGTTCAGGCACAAAGAAAGGGGCAAAATGTAGTATTGTTATGAGACGAACGGCAACGATAATTTTCATTATAAGCGCTGCTACTTGTACCTCTGAGATCAGGTACATGACGTAACCGCCAAACAACACCCATATACCACATATCTTTTGGGAAACACCTGGGGCAACAATGCTTTTGGCGATAATAGTCTACTTCTATCTGATGTTAGAAGTACTAAGGGTCACGCAATGAGTGCGTCATAATGACGCCAAAATACTGAGTGAATTACCATATAAAATGATGCAAACATTTTGAGCACATTCAGCTCCATGTGGCTGAAGTACTTTGACACTTGTCACTAATGTAGATTCAACATGACACGTTTAAATTAGAATGAAGTAAATATGTACAAACGCGCAGATTACCACTGGATTTAATTGGATCTAATTTGAAATTATGCACATGGTGTTGGCACAAATGAAGCTAAAGTCGAACATTTGATTAACTACGCAACGGAGCCAGGAGTGTTGATGTCAGCAACAGAATCCAGCGTGGACAATATAACAACTTCAGCTGTGTAACAAAGCAAATCTGCTAGTGATGACGTATTTTTCCAGTTAAAATTATACAACTGTCTAACTTTGTAATGTGGTTCTGCGAACTTGGCTTCTGTACATTTAGGACATGCAAGTATACACAATCCTTTAGAGAGCAAATCATAGCATATCACTAAAGTGAGCGTTGCCTTACACAAATCGTACATAAACAATTTCCACATTTCCGCTTACAAAGCTACTTGCCGCTTTTTGATGCAAAATATTCATTGTCAAATATATGGTCTTATTTAGTAACCTTATATCGGAATTAAGATCCAACCGACAAGCTGATGCCCAGTTACTGCTGACCGATGACAGATGAAGTGTTGCGCTCTCCATGTGTGATCGTTCCCGAATTTCAATTATAATAGCTAGGTGCGAACCCTTGATTATCAACCAGAAGAATTCATCTAAAAGAAAACGCCGTAGGAGAAGTAAGCGCCGGATGAAATGGTAGCTTAAATGACCATTGCTTCTTACAAAGAAATAAGCGGAGAGGAACAGCCGCAAACCGACGGCAGCAATTTCCGTGAAATTTACATGCATGACATAAGGTCATCCGGGGATCGTAAAGAAGGACAGAAAAGCACATGTCTGCAGCAGAGCAAATGGAAGTACTACTTTTCGTGTTGGAACTACTAACTGTTTTCCAAACATTATTACTTCGGGAAATTCACCAAAGATATATTGGAATTTGACAAAACTCTATGCTACACAAACATAAATGCCTTGTTCATTGTTCGTTGTTTGCATGTTCTGTGATCTTCCCAAAAAAGAATTTATTAAGGAACTATGTATCGGAGGAGTACCACCTTACGGTAACGAGCATTGCTTGTAGGTATTGGATAAGGGCACGCAGGTTGATCAAGTACAATTTGTTGTTAATATAGCTGGCATGAAATATAAGTACGAGAAACGGAATATTTCACATTGCTTCACTTGGTTGCGCTTGTTGTTTTATACACTATTGATCTCTATCCCATGAACGTAGGAGACAATGGCGGGATAAGCGTGGCCGGATCTATTTTTAGCAAATGTGCAGGAATGGATAATTTATCATTTGTGAATGCCGAGGTTGCTGTGAACAAAGGAGTGGATGAAGGAGCAATCATAATTTGTAGTTGGCGTGAAAGTTGGCTAGCCTTTCCATTTCCAGCACTTGCTAGGAAAAGGGAAAAGGGTTTGTGACTTCTGTTGAGTAGTTAATAGTAGGAATGGTCGCGACTTCATTCGTTCCTGTACTATAAAAGCGTCAAATTTTGGGTGGGTATGCACACATATAAGACAGGAATGGAGGTGTCTTTGTCCTCGTAACATAGTCCATTGCTATCTACACTGAGCCAGTTGTATAAATATTTGAAGGAATTATGACGAGGGGTTACCAAAGCATTTTGATACCATTTATGTCGGGTCTGGTTGTCGCCTTATATATTGTTTCTGCGATGAGCTTTTTAAATCTTCACAGTGCTGTATCTTTTTGCAACCGCTGATTGAGTTTGTACTCTACGTTTTTGGATTGACTGCCCACGAGGGACATTTGGACGTTGAGTTCAGCTTGCGACACTTTTATAGGGTAATTACTTGTTTTAGCTCTTCTCAACGGTCAGGAATTACCCCGTCACGAAAGACAATGAGCTAAACTCGGTTGGCAAACCAGATTTGGAAAGTGAGAGCTGGTAATAGTTTGCTTAGACGGAAATGTAGTATCATCAGAAAAAGTGCAGCTTAGTGATGACTTTTATCTTATGTGCTTTTTTGCATTGCACGGTGCCTGAATGGAAAATTTTAACTAAGTCTTTGGCAACGATACAAGAAATTGAAGTAGTATATTTTACTATCTGATACACACATGTCAACTTGAGCTCACTTACGCAATTAAAGTCGATGACGGAGTTTGACTAACCGGCAAAGAACAAAGATTATAGTTTTCCTCAACGAAATTCCAATTTGCGAAATCACGCGAACTTTGTCGTATTTCGATCCTCTGTTGAGTGAAAGCGACTGCCAGACTCCGTTGGATCATGTCAGTTCATAACAGAGCTAAATCTAGATCGGCGCATTCTGAATACTGCTAAACTGCTTAAAAGATACACGACGCTCAAGGAAATAAGTTTTTTGGACCAGATAACACTTAAAATAATAATGTAATATAGATAACATCTATTTTGTACATCCTTACCTACACCTGACTGAGGAATCTCGAAGATCCCTTTTGCCCTACTTTTGTAATGAGAACGTAAAGGGTTTAGTTTTCTTCGATGAACCTTAATCATAGTTTGTATCGGTCGGTCATCCCACATGAACCACTCAGCTGCAGTTCCTATGCATTCATTAATCCCTATTTATATTTCTCTTGTACTACATTGGCCAATTTGTTCTACATTAGTTACTGTGGGCAAAATGTGGTATGTTGCGAAGAGACGTCAGAAAATTCTACTTGCCAGAAGTGTAGAAGGAGCAGCATCACGTCGCTGTGAAGCTATTGAAGCGAACTTCTCGTATTTGAGGACATGATATCACTATTCCCAAACCATTTAAATGTTTATTTACACAGATATGTAGGAATTCTTCTTTCCAGCAATCGCAAGCTAACGCATTTTAATTTTTCAATTTGTAATATTGACTATTCCAGGTCAAAAATTTCATTATTGACTAATTGCAGATTAGCTGTCCCGCTTCTACACACGAATGCCTTTTCCAAGCTTCAACCCCTTTATGTTTTCTTTACATTCCTATGCGTCTATTAATTGCGGTTTTTCATTTGAGTTTTCCTATCACGGTAATAAGAAGTTACATTTCTTATTATCCATCCAGACCTCTGTATCGTATTGCTTCCTTAGCCTACAGATGTCTTGTCCCGTCCAGTGCGATTGCCTAGTCTATCCTTCGTCTCTTCGCTACAATCAGTGAGGTACCGGTCGCATGCTAATGTGCGGTGCAGACAAGTAATGCTGTATAGTGACCAAAGCGCCAAGGTCGAACTTACTTTCCGTAGCATCGAAAAACTTCGTCAATAGGATTCTCAACAGAGTTGACCCTATTATTCAAAAGTGTCTGGTTGAATTGGAGCAGACAACTATATGAAACTGAGACTTGACCACGTGCTTCCATAAACCTGGGCGTAATGTGGAATGTTTTGCCTAATACACTTCAGTGTGCTTCTAGTACAAATTGCAGTAGTCGCCTATTTCATGGGTAACAAACTGGCAAGACATAGAGCATATACAACGGAATGATAAAATTTACAATAATGATGTACTGTGACAAGATAGCCGTGAAAAAATAATGCAAAAGTCATCTGATTTGCCTAAATCATATTAGATTTGTGAACGCATAAGACGAAATCGGTCAGGCGGACATTTTGCTCAGTGCATTTTCATTTGAAACACTGCGCGAAAATCTTATATGCTTAAAGCCGTTGTAATGAATTAATATTTAAACTAAGACTTAGCTCAATGTAACATACTTATCTTAATAATAGCTATACATCTGACGGCCATTTATCCATGCCATTTACAAACGTTGCTGTTTTCTCATTTGAAGAATGTTTCGTTAACCAAAACATGATGCTAGCTGTGGATATCCAACGCCATACACTCTATATTTTATAAGATTAGTGAATGCCCGTCCTTACCATGGTATGTATTCGAGTACCATTATTGGAAGGCAAATACTGTCAGACACGCCGTACCAAGGGCTCCAATACGACTGTGACGGATGTACCGAACCGTAGCCCAGATCACTACAGCAACTGACGGTGTACAAGGTGCAAGGGATACGTGCGATGGGGCATTAGCATCATGATTAAACACATAATTATACATATCACAACACACACCTTATTTAACTGGGCTGTAATGTAAATGAAATGATAGATGATATCTAGCTACCAAACATTATAGCATAATAGTTAAAAGCTCGTAGTAAAATGCCAATCGGAATGGTAAGTGAAATGCTATTTAGGTAGTGTGAGATCGTTTATGGCAGGCGATGGTAAGGGAGAGGTTGTTGGAATAGTATCTCAGAAAACCAAATCCACCGATTTTGGCTTTTGGCTATTGTGATTAGTACACTCAAGTGAACGTATTCATCGTCCACTAGACCCAACTCAAGCAGACGGGAGACAATAATGGACACCTAGTTCACCATGAGAACACTCCCTTATTATGACTATATTTCTATCGCTTCCCTCACCTGCGTTTTTCCTTCAGGCCTCCGTCATGGATACAACACACGTCGCATGATTCCGTGTGTTGCATTGCACCACAACTGCTCAACTCATCATGGACGGGTACGTGGTGTATTTTACGCTTGGTGTGAAGCAGCAAATCCACATATTGCTACATTTATCTGAAGCGAAACTGCACGTAGGGTTCTACAGCGCTTTCCCATAAATTGTTAAGCAAATAGCGTCGATATATGGAATAAAGTGAGTCAAGATTCAAAAACTAAAGTGTGCGAAGTAAAATGTTTGTGACTACTCGTGTCAAAAACTTCGACGGAAAGTGGCGCCCACCGTTCCGTTTCATTTCATTATTTGGTTTATTGCATGTGAGATATATTACTGTGAACCGTTGGAGTGTGTTTTTTGGAATATTGATTTGACTGGTTCAGAAATATGTTGTCGAATTCTTAAAATGCTGGGTCTGAACGATCCGCGTAGTAGTGCTCTCATGTCAAGATGCAATCTGTCAGCATTATAATGAATTTTTTCCCTCAAATAACCAACCGCTTGCTAGTATCATTCCTATATGTGTGCAGCTACGCCCAAATGCAGTACTAGTGAGATCCAGACGATCGCACTGTAGGATGGGTAATGTAGTGATGGAAAACGAGAAACACAAGCAAGACGAATTCAAAACAGTAAAGTAAATTTAATACGGGCAAAACTGTCAGTTATGGTATATTTTCTAATTTTTTTATATTTGTTTATCTTTTGGTTCTCAATGCTGTTGATCGAAAGCTGGTTCAGTTTACAGAAGGGATTTAAACCTAAATATCGTTTGGTGTTACATATTCTGAATAATGAACCGGTTTACGAGGCTTTCCACTACGGTATTTGGTGTTATAAGGCATTAGGTGAGGTTCAAAGGCTGTCGCGCGGCTGCAGCTAGCAGACTGGAGTTGGCAATTGGTTCTATATTGATAAGTAGCTAAATCTAGGATGGTTAGTTCTTCATCTCAGTAAAGATTTTAAGATGAAGAAAGCTGGCTTTAGTTGGTGGATGTTGACAAGGACGTGTCAGCTACCGCGGTCAATTGTGAATGCACTTGTTGCGCCATATTAATCAGTAGGATCTTGTATGTGGCGATTGCACAAGCTGCCGAGCACCGTCAACATGAAGCACTATGTGTGAACAAGTAGACATTATTTCGAGCAAGTAAACTGTTGTGTTCAGTTATCAAGCATTGTTCAGACTTAACATCTGCATATGGTGAGTTAAGGAATAAATGAATCCATCAAAACAATGTCCTTCGACGCTCCGTGGCAAAGTCCAACTAATTGTTCTGGTCATAATAGACAACAGGATAGCATGAGACGTATAGTAGTTACTTAAGTACGTTTTTGCAAAGCAGTTCAAGTTCAATTTGGACAGGAGCGGTAGGAAGATTCCCATGTGTGTTCCTTCTTAAATGCGTCGTTGAACCAAGATGGAGTTCGCGGGAGCGAGTTAAAAGCAAAAACGGCCAAATCAATACACACGAATCACTTCACAGTCAAGCAATCAATGCCCACGCGACAAGCACTAGCAGTCCTCGCCTTACCGGCCACGTGAATAAAAATAAAGGCTAACAGAAAGGAAACAAAATAATAACAATAATGATAACCGTGGCACAAGAGAGAATGTGTGGATAATACAGTAATAGTAATAGATGTGAGAAGCCAAGGAAATGGACGTAGAAGTTAAGAACCAAAAGGAAAGGTCTGAAACTGCAACCCAAGGGTGCCGAGTCGATGTTTAAACTCCTTCACCGTTGGTGCTAATATTACTTCGCTGGGTAGTGCATCCTATGAGTCGATGACCCTACGTGATAAACGAAAGTCTGCTCTAACGCGATCAGATCTGGGTTTATGCAGCTTCAGAGGTTGACCACGAATCGATGGTGTCTGAGCCGGATGGAACAATCCAGTAACATCAGGCCCAATCTTGTTGGTCAATATACGGTAGGTAAGAATCAGGTCTCCCCGAAGGCGCCTATAGTGCAGCGAACACATCTGCAACTTAAGCAGCCTATCAAGGTACGAGAGATGCATCAATCCTTGTACTATTTTCGTTCCAACGCTCAGAACTCGTTCGAGTGTCATTTTTTCGCGTACCAAGCTTGGAGGACAGACCTGCACGCAGTACTCCAAGTATGGCCTGACAAAGGCTGAGAACAGTGTAACAAACATTTCATTTGTTATGATGACGAGCGACCTGCGTATCATCCTCCGCATTTGGCACACCTTGCTGGTACCATTTATCCAGTTCTCGCTGCATTTGAAGTCAGAGGATAGCGACATACGCAAGTCGGTTGGTTCAGTCACTTGACGCACTACGTTTCCGCCAAGTACGTAAGGAATTGTGGAGATTCTTGAACCTATGCGCAGGACCGAACACTTTGCATGATTGAATGGCACCTGCCACAATTCTGACCACTCCCAAAGCTTGCCCAGCGCTGTCTGCAAAGCCGTGGGTCCAACAGAATCGCTCACTGTATTCCAAAATGTTAAGTCATCCGCAAATATAAGGTATGGTATCTTAAGTTTCTCAGGGAAGTCATTGACATACAATGCAAACAGCAGAGGTCTGAGAACCGACCATTGAGGAAAACCACTCTGGACGGCTTGTCTGAAAGACGGTCCGGAACCCACTCGAACGCTCATGTGCGTTCTTTACAAGGAAGTTGAAATCCACTTCAATACTTGACCCGAGACGCCGTAGGATTGTAGTTTAAACAAAAGACGACAATGCGATACGGTGTCACAGGCTTTAGAAAAGTCGATAAACAAAACATCCAGCACCTGTCCTTGATCCACAGCCTCAGCCCAGCACTCTCGGACTACCAATATGTTATACATACAGTAGTGGCCTCTGCGGAACCCATGTTGAGACGGGTTGAGCAAACTGAATATAGCTAAGATCTTCTCCATTGCATCTCTTACCAGCTTCTCCAATACGTTCACCAGTACGCTTGTTAGGCTAACCGGTCTATAATTTTGCAGGTAAGTTTTTATCATCGTTTTTGAAAATAGGGCAACGATAGCATCACCCAGTCAGCATGAAGGGAGCAGCGACTAAGAGACTTATCAAAGATAAATTTAATCGGTTTACACAGTAACTCAGCCAGCTCCTACAAAAGTTTGGGATGGAGGGCAAATATCCAGGCAGCGGGCTAACTGATCAGTTTTGTCTTTCAAATGAATGGTTAGGATAATAAAAATAATACACAATAATAATGATTATAACAATAATAACATAATACTACTTATAATAATGATAAATGCGAACAAATTGACACGTTCTAATAAAGTAATACGGTAAACCGTGGATCGTCTCCAGGGAAACTGCCTCCATGCTAGCTGGTCCCTAGAATGGTTTCATCCGCCATTGAATGTCTGTTTCAAACACGTGCTTGTGTGACTTAATAGCAGGTTTGATACAAAAGTTGTACTTATCTTTATGGCGGTTTTAGTGTATACATGGACATTTAGGTAATATAATCCCTAATATCATTCTGTTTGTTTGAGTCAAGTACATTTATTACTTTTCGGAGCGCCTGTGGCATCTGGCCTCTCTTGGGTTAAGCTATTATTTTACAAATTAATATCCGTCACCTCGGCAGATCAACCCAAATATGGCCAAGAGTAGATTAAGGAAGAATCTATATTATGAGGAGTATAGAGTTAAGTACAGTAATGATAATAAATAGTAATGCTGTATGTAAATATTCTCAAGAAAGCTCGACGGATTTCTCTACGGATCTGTGCGGTGAGTTCGCCGTAATCGGTGGCTGCTCGGAGTATCGATATTCGAATCAACTCTGAAAATATTCTTCAAGTTCATCCGCCAGTTGCCTGAACTTCTAACATACAGCATATAGTATCGCAAGGCTCCGATCATGACAGCCTGCTGCTTGGCGGTTGCACCCAGGATGGTGAGAAAAATATATACAACAATACAAGAAGAATATAAGGAATGCAAATTTAAACGAAAAAAAGCAGTTATATCTGGACTGTGTGAGATACGGTTTGACTTTGAGCTGGTCGAATGCTATACATATATAGTTTAAGCAGTTTATGTTTGTTCGTCACAGGAACAGAGTTTCAGGTTCGGTTCACAACTGGCAGCCGTGGCCGGTATGAATTGCCTTTGACGGATGTTATGAAGAACTGCAGTTTTGTGCTGATACTTTCGAACAGGAAAGGGTATTGGTTAGGCATAAGCTAAACACTTGTAGCATACATAATTACTCTAAGATGGTCGCAGACCCAAAGAATTCTTTGAAATCGTATAGTTATAACAAAATGTTTTGTTATGCAGAGCTCAGTGTGGCACTTACCTTATGTTGTTGTGCAGCGGACCAGAATGTTTCATTGAGGTCAACAGTTAAGGGAGACAAAATGTCGAATACATGAGGACAGGATGGGGACGGTAGATACTATAACTCAGGTATCTGCTTGAACGTTTTCGTATGCCATCACCTCTTCGACATTTTGTCTCAGTAACTCACTGGACTATACAACATTTAACAAGGTGCATATCTTCTTACGGATGACTTTAGATGACTCACATTTCCATTGCTTGGACAGAAATATTTTCCATACAATTGCGTAAACGTTTAGTTAATTGTTGTGGTTGTTTCGACTGGTATAGTTCGGCCCATCTTTAAAGTTCAAATTCAGGCTTATGGCGTGAAGTCGCCTGTGTATGATATCGAATAAGAGACCTAGATTATGTCTCATCCGAATGAGCCCCACCGGATACACTTGTAATGACTTGTAGCAATATGCTTTTGAGATTCTTCTGGACACGAACATCAGTCGCTTGGTGAAAACTCACTGCAAATTCTGCAATCTCTGGCGGTCACATATTTGTGTAACTATTAATCAATACACAATAGTCTAATGGCGGACGGGTTTTATTAGGGATAGGGTGGCTATGGAATAGTGCATACTGAATGTTTGGAATAGTAGTCCAATGAT